>WBMZ01001711.1:0-70561 GCA_013400975.1 Atrichornis clamosus | reverse complement strand
GGGCGGACACATGGTTCGCACATGGAGGCAGCGCGCCGCGCTCATTGGCCGCCGCCTCCCGGGGGGTGGGGCCGCGCGTCCCGCTCCGCCAATGCGCGGCGCCGGGGTCTCCCGTGTGACGTCACGCGTTGCCGAGCGGAGCGGAGCGGGGCCGGGGGGCGCGGGGCCCCGAGGTGGGCTCGGCCCGGGGGCTCCGCGGACCTGCGAGCCCGGGAGGGTGTCACGTGCAAACCTCGCCAGGAGCCTCGGGCTCTGCTCCACCACCGGCGCTTTGCCCTTGTTTTCCTCGCGTTTCTCTGTTATTCTTTGTTTTAGTCTTTTTATTTTGATTTTTAAAAAAATTCCTCATTTTTTTAAAAATTCAGTTTCTTACTCTTTTTTTTTTTCTTTTCTCTGCCCTCCCCGGTTTTATGGGTTTTTTTACCACTTTTTGCCTCCTCTTCGCGGAGCATGTGTGCGTTTTCTTTTCCGTTTAACTTTACAAAGGAATCAAGGAGTCCCTCACCGCGCATCTCCATCGCACTATCACCCACTCCTCGCCGTTCATCCTCTGTGGCAGCTGTAGGTCCCGTACAGGTGACGATGTAGGGTGCCCTTGTTCTGCGGAAAAAGCTGCGTGCACGCAGGCTGCCAGGGGAAGGGATCCCACTGCGGAGAAGCTGCTCTGCCGCTAAAGCTGCAGTCAGAAGCCTTGATCTTTGCCCACCCAGAACAAATCCAGGCTGCTTTTCTGTTTTTGAAAGTTGAATTCGTATTGGGGTGGGATTTTTTTCTCATGTGCTAATTTTTGTTTCGTAATGAATCTGCAAAGCCAAGCGTTTGAGGAGCTGAGCTGCACTGTAAGCAGCGGCTGCGAGCAGAAAAATGACAGGAGGTACCAGCAAGAACTGGGTTTGCATTTGAAAACAGCAGCTCCCTTGGTTTGTAAATCCAGTGTGAGTCCGCTGGTTTGGGTTTGTTTTTGTCTCAACAAGCACTCTAGTTGTGAAGGGGAACTGTCAAAATCATGGGTTTTTTTCAGGGGAGGAAGGGATAGAATTTTCCTTGCTGTTGAGATGGATAGTATCTGATATTTTATACGCTCCATTTAAAATTGCATCATTTTATATGGTTCCTTGTTTGGAACTGGAAAATGGGTAGGACAGCAGGATACAGGATTTTTTATTGCTATATTTTGAAAAGAGGTGTTTGCATCTAAACAACTCAATTTCTGAGCACTTGTTTTCACTAAAGCTTTCACTAGTAATCGTTGAGGTCGTAATACTGAAAAACATCACTTTTATTAGGCAATTTTGCAAAACCTTTCAATATTTTAATTTGCAATTAAGACATTTTAGGTTGAAAAGTCCCATTTAACCAAGGTTCAGCTATTGAACGTGCTGTTCAGAACGTGACCGACATAAACCAGGCAGCTTTTACATGTTGCTCCCAAACAAAGAAAAATGCTGCTGGGATTGGAAAACAATCTCTGAGCATTACTGGTCCTATCTAAACTAAGGAACAGCTGCAGAAGCAGGAGGGTTATATCCTAATGTATATACAGCGCCTTTCTGGAAAGGGATTTGCACGCAGAGCTCAGGTTATTGCACCAAGAGAATGCTGTGCCCTTTCGTCTGCCAGGGGTGATTCCTCAGTGCTGGCAGCCTGGCAGAGACGTTGCTAATATCTGGTCACTCCTTTTTACAGTCTCTGACCTAGCAATTAGCAATAACAGGGGAGACCAGCTCAAAAAAGTTTGGTCATGGAGACTGCCATACTCAATTGCAGTCAGACTTGGTGCTCACCTGCTTCCTGCAGGATGCCCAGGTCATTTGACCACGGTGTTATGCAGGGCTGTAATGAGCTATTTTGGTGTTACTCCCATCAGGAAGGTGGCTGAGTCACAGCCGTGTTGTGCCAGGTGCTGTACATGCAGGGGAGTGACAGTGCCCTGCCCCAAGGAAACACAGTCTTAAAAAAACAGAGGTGACAGGTCGATGTTTGTCTCCTCCTGGCCAGCATGGCAGACAGGAATGGAGCTGGGTAAAGCACCAGGATGCTGGCTGGGAGCAGCATCACAGCAGTATGGAAGCTGAAGGGCTTTGGTAGCCAAAGGAAGGAACTTAAGGAAGGGCTGTTATGGCTTTGTGAGCTCTAGTGGTTTTCCTTGTAGTTTTACAGTTTCTGATAAACCACACTCAGTGTCCTCGTTCATTCTTTCAAGCCTTTGATGGTTGTGCCAGGTTATTCACCTTTTCAAAACATTGTCCTCAGCAGGAGCGGATGCTGTTTGCTAGAGGGGCTCCCTGAGAGGTGGACATAACCTCATCTCTTGTGGATCCAAACACTTGGATATCCCTGAGTATGCGTGTCACACCTTCTGGTGATAGAGGAGCAGCTGAAAGGCTCTTTTCAGCCCCCAAAAGACACCCGCCCCTGCTTGCAGGTCAGTGGTGCAAGGCAGGTAGTGGAGCCTTCCATGTCCAGGGCAGGACTTTCAGATAAGGCAGGAGTTTCCTACCTGCCTGATGCTCAGGGAGAAATAAGGAGATGATTATGATTTACATTTATAGGTCCCACATCCTATCATTGTGGTCATGAATAATGGTAGAGAGGCGATAGGTTGACTGGATAGTGTGGAAACAGAACCACAGGGCAGAGAGCCGTGGAGCAGGGTGGGATGTACCATCAGGGCTATGGCAGGGGGAGAGTGTTCAGGAGTGGCCTTTCAGCACTAGCAGTGAAACCACCCTTGTAAAATTCACTTACCTTTTGAAAAAACTGGAATAAAAATTGCCTGTGTTACGGTACAGTGACAGGGAAGGTTAGAGCCCTGTTACTGGACTCCTTGGGTAAACTGAAGTATTTTAACTACGGAAATATAACTGAATTATTTTTCCTGTTGAGCCTCTGGAAATGAATAACAGTGCTACCTGCCTTCTTGCTGCAGTTCTCATGGTGAGACCACAAAACCCAATCCCAACACACCTTGCTAACTGACATGTACAGGTTTCCAAATGACCTGTTTCTAGAAATTTAAGCTTGGTATCTAAGGACTAGAAATGTCACATGAAAAAAGTTACAGTGGCTGTTTTCAGAAATGAAAGTTGTGCTGAGGGCAACTCTGTTGGTGTATCTGCAACCTCTGCAAATGCATGAATTTCATGAATAAGCATGGCTGGAAATCTGTAGCAGCTGAAATGCTGGAGTTTGGAAGAGGTTTTTAGAGGCATCTGGAGTAAACTCAGCTGAGGTTTAGTATGTGTCAAGCATCCCCTTTGTGTGTATGGACTCATGTTTTCGTCAGTAGAGTTGCATAAACACATGATGAATCCTTCGGATATGATGACTTATCTGCAATAGACATGGTGTGTAATACATTCTGATCTCACTACAGATACAGACCTGTGTTGCCATATCCTCTTCCAAAAGCATTAATGCAATCAAGTCACTGTAACTTGAGGCAAAAAGTTTGCAAGTCTGATAGAGGTGTGCATGCATGGGACAGGGGACTTTGGCCCCTCAAAGGGGGCAATCTTCTTCAAGTGCTGGCTATGTTTATTGATCTTCTGACCAGGAATAACAAATGGGTGATCTCAGATTTGTCCTTTGCTCCTGAATAATTCTCTCTGAAGGAGAGCACAACTGAAACTTGAGGATCAGTTAACAGTATCTTCATCATGTGGCTCTTTCCACTGTTTATGTGCTGTATAGGGTCTCTTTTTGACAAGTCAGAGGAACATCAGAAACATGTAATTAGTGGAGGGCAAAAGCTGAGACTGCCTTTGGTCTGTGTGCAGAGCTCCCATTGAATCAATGAGCGCTGAACAGTGGCTCAAGGTCAGTGTAGATGGTCTTGGATCTTATGGTGATGTGATATATAGAGCAGTGCAGGGCTCCTTTTTTTATTTATTTTTCATCCAGCTCACAATAAACCCCTTTCATTCCTCCTGGTTCATGACCTGGCCACAGTGATTCATGCATTAGCCACTTCCAAGATGGGTTATTTTGACTCACGCTGTTTGGGCCTCAGCCTAAAATTCAGAAGGAAGCCACAACAGGAGAAATGATAGGGCAGAGGTAAAACCATGGGACTGTGCCAGAAGCCCTGCTGGGAACTGATCACATCCCTTGTCAGCGGAGCATCCTGAGAGCCGGCAGAGAAGCACCTTGATTGGCAGAGCTTCGTCTTTGAATGAGAGTGCGTGCTTCATTCCTGTTCAAACTGCTGGACATCCAAGTGGTTTGGTTTGGAGAAGGGTCTGTCCTCACTGGTGGATGGGTTCCAGATACCAGTGGCAGTGCTGAAAGGGATTATCTGATGCCTTGCAAAAAAAGGAAGCTCCTGGTTGAGAAATGAAGCCCCATCCCACAGGCAGTGTAGGTCCTTAGTGAAGGTGTTGCAAGCCTTGGAAGAGAGTTGAGCGGGTGAGACTTGGGATGTTCCCCAGTCTGCTGCTGCAAGTCCTCCAGTGCTGAGCTATTACAGTCATGACTACAGGAATAGAGTCCTGGTTGTTACAGGGTGTGCTGATATTCACATGTTGTTCCCCTTAGTAGAGAAACAGGAGTTGTATGGATCTGCTGTCCCCAGAAATTTGGGGAATCAGTGAATCTCTGCACTGCTTTGAGAGCACCAGAAAATGGTTCCTGCTGGGGATCTCTGTTCATGCCTTGATTGCAGGAGTGTTAGGTTTCAAAGATTTGAAAACAATATTAGGAGTTCACAGGGTTTGTGTGAAGGTGGGCAAAGGAGGCTCTTATGACTGTTGCCATCTTTATATTCCTCCCAGAAGGTTCAAAGGGTTGGGCATAGGAGGATTTTAGCAAAAGCCAGATATGGAATGGAAAACAAGACAGCTGAGCCAAAGGGATTGCCCTTATTGAAAATAACTTCCACGTTGCAAAGCATTGTGTTATTTCTAAGCTTTGTGTTCAAAGCAGAGGGTTGGGCATCTTGGTTCGTGAGACGTGTTCCTGTTCCACCTCTGGCTTAGGGTGTGTCTTCATGTGAACAATTATGCTGCTTACACCTCAGTTTCCCTTCCTGCAGAGTAGAAAGAAAATAGCTAAAGTCATTTCAGGTTTGAGAAGCTTAAAACATTACTTTCTGGAAAGCTCTTAGAAAATTTCCCTGATGGAAGATGCTCGTTTAGTGCAAGTGATGGTGATGTTGATAAAAAACAGATCACATCTGTTGTACTTGATGAAAATAGTACAGCAGCATTTCAGATGTAAATATTAATTGATTTCTGCACTGCAGATTTCTTCTTGGATATTTAAATTATTGCTAAGGAGGAGGGAAAGGCTATCAGGGAGATTAACAAATCCATTATTAAGGCTGGAAATGGAGGGTTGCCGAAGTGCCATTTAATAAAATGTAAAAAGCCCCTTTCTAAAGGGCGAAGCAGCAGAACACACAATGAAAGTGAATCACAGCTGCCAGAAGGGATGCCAAGCAGCAAGCACTTATAATCAGAAAACTGTACTTACAGATCATTCGGAGCCACTAAATTAAATGATCTCATTCTTCCCTAAAATACTCTTCCCTTAGCCCCTCCCCAGTGTTGCCTGTGGATTGCTCAATCACATTTAAAGTCTGACTTTGGGGGCTTTTTGGTCAGCAGTTGAATAGCATTGGGCCTCTTCGTGCTATTCACTTTCCACCCACTTTTGTTTCTGTCACATACGACTCCGGCATTTTGCAGGCTGACCTGCCCACACGAGCACTTGGGATGGCAACTGCAAGATTTTGCAGATCTACTGTGACTCCACAGTTGACTTGCCTCCTCTTTAGGGCTCCTTCTTTGGGAAGATGCCCACAGTTTATTCCCAAATTTATCTTTGTTTCACACAGATTTATTATTTTTCTAATTGTACATTGTTTACTTCAGAAACAAAGACTTGGAAGCTGAGCTGAAGGGTAAATGCAAGAGCTGATCCTGCATCATTTCACACAGAACTGATCCTGCTGTTACTTCATTCCAGGGCTGATTTAACACACCATGTGTATCAGGGTCCTACTCCTTCATACTCTTTTATTTCATATCTTGAACTTTACCTTCATGAGGCTGACACTTTGATATGCTCCTAACCTACCCCTTCTTTTTCCAGCCATGGCTTTCCCTATTTAATCCCTAGAGTGGCACCACGTATCTCCCAGTGTGCCATCAGAAAAGCTAGTGGCAGTGGATGCTGACAAGAGCCTGTTGTGCAGTGGTTTTGGGGCTTCATCATGAGTTCGAGGGTTGGAGTTGTGGGGTTTGGGTTTTTTTTAATGTTTAGTATTGCTAATCCTGAGAGGCAGATGGCTCCCTGGTTTTGGAAGCAGGTTAGAGGAGGCACAGTT
The DNA here is from genome assembly GCA_013400975.1 of Atrichornis clamosus. Lineage (NCBI taxonomy): Eukaryota > Metazoa > Chordata > Aves > Passeriformes > Menuridae > Atrichornis > Atrichornis clamosus. The sequence goes on along the minus strand of WBMZ01001711.1, from coordinate 64,233 downwards.
AGAGCCCAGAAATGCTCTTGCGTTAACCTCGCTGTTGTGGAGCTATCTGTGCACCTGTGTTCTTTTCCCTAATCCAGAATCTTGTAAGTAGTCCTGAGACTCCTCAAATTTAGAATTTTTCATGTGCTTTTAACAATCTCCTCTATGGGCAGTTTCCAGAGTAGAAACATGAGGTGGGGGAAGAGAGAGTACTTACTTCCCTAAGTTCTGCCCAGACAAAAGCCCATCTTTACAAGTGCTGTGGTTTGGCTGAGTGTAGGTGTGTGAGTGGAGGCTGTCCTGTCGAGTGAGTGCCGGGGCTGGCTTTCCCAGAGTGAGGGAGGGGTGTCCCTGGAGCTGTCCCAGCTTCCTTTATTGTTCAACTGTCCCATCTTAAGAGAAACAAAACAAGTCAACCCCTAGAGATTCGGAGATGAAAAGGTCTGTATAAGAACTGAATAGTGGTATTATTTTTACCTCCATCAGCTGCAAGCCTGCAGTTTTCTGAGGAAACCTCAGAAATGGTGAATCAGCAAAATGTGTTTAAAGAAAAGTTAGCTACTCTGAATTCACTTTTTTCAGGCCTTCTCCAGTTGCATGCTGCCAGCTCTTGCAATTTCATCACTGGTCTCCTGATACTCTGTGTTCTGCCTAAAGCCTGTGCTACCAGACACAAGCCATTAATTGAGAATCTCTGCTTTTCTGGGGTTTTATTCAAGGTACTTCTCCATCTCCCATTCTGATGGAGGAATGCTTGCAAATGTAACCAGTCATTGCCTAAAGGTCCAGAAAATAACCCCAGTTAGAATTACAAAACAGTATTTGGAGGGTTTCTAAGTCAGAATCAGTTTGAGATTCAGATTTTTACTATGAATGTTCTGATTCTGATTTTGAATATTCCGAGTGTGTCCTTTTTGAGTAAGTCAGATATTTTAGAGATTGGTATTGTACAATTAAACGTTAACAGGTTTTTAAGCTCCATTCCATCTAATGTTGAAGTTGGTAAAATTAAGAGTCACAGAAGTGATGCAAGGGGTATGTACCTGTATGAAAATCAGGATGTAAATGCATTATTAAAATTCTGAAAAGAGTGATCATACTGGAACGTGTGTGGCAGCGTTCATTAAAATGTTGAGATGACCACTGTTGTTACCTGTTAATGTGCTGCTTCAGGCAGAGTGAGTTTACTGTCTGTATCTCTCTGTCTGTGTTCTGAAAGGCTCTGTTCACATTGAAAAATGGGTCTTGCTCCTCAGCCTCCCATCAGAAACACTGTATCAGTCCCTCCAGGTGGGAATTCTTGGCACCTTGTCTTTAGTTACATCTCCACAGGTGAGATGTGGAAAGCTCCTACCCTGTGGCATTACCTTTTGTAGCCTCTCAGCTTTATCCTTGCCACAGCCCTGACAGTTGCATGTGTGGAAAGCCGGGGTGTTTGTAAGGAGAGGGATGAAGTGGCAGCTGAAGTCCTGCCTCCTGGCAATGGCTGCCTCACCCCCAGTGTGTCGGTGGCATGTGGAGTTTTGGCCTGTGGGTTGCTGTGGTGTGGCAGCTGCTGCTGCCTGCCAGTGGCTTTGCCAGCCAGTGGTGGGCCAGAGGAAGCCCAGCCCTCTCTCCACCCCACCCTCCATTTATAGCTGGGCATATGGACTGTGAACCGTGTGTGCTCTGGTGCGCCAGGGTCTGCGAGCTGGCAGTGACGGAGGGAAGACGGGGCAAACCACCACCACCTCAGGGCCTGGGCGGGCATGTAGCCATCGCCTGGAGTGCTGTGTCCAGTGAGAGACATGCAGCTCCTAGAGCAGGTCCAGTGGAGGGCTACAAAGTTAATCAGGGGGCTAGAGCACCTCTCTTAGGAGGAAAGGCTGAGGGAGGCCTATTCAGCCTCAAGAGGAGTCGACTCAGAGGGGCCCTTATCAGTCTGTCAGTATTTGAAGGGAGGATGTCAGAGGATGGAGCCAGGCTCTGCTTGGTGGTGCCCAGCAATGGGACAAGCAGCAGCGAGCAGAAGCTGATACACAGGAAGTTCCACTTGAATATGAGGAAGAACTTCTTTACTGTGCATGTAACTGAGCACTGGCACAGATTGCCCAAAGAGGTTGTGGTGTTTCCCTCACTGGAGATATTCCACAGCCATCTGGATGCAATGCTGTACCATGTGCTCCGAGATGACCCGGCTTGAGCAGGGAGGTTGGAACAGATGATCCACTCTTGTCCCTTCCATCCTGACCCACTCTGTGATCCTGTGACCTGACCACCACCACCTCGGGGTCAGGGTGGGCACGGAGCCATCCCCTCAGGCGTGAGGACACACAGCCGTTTCCCCAGGAGGGTCATGTGCGTGTCGAAGCCCCTCTCACGCTCCGCTGGTGCCTCTGTGCTCCGGGAACTGCATTTCCCAGCCCGCCCCGCTCCGCTCCGCCCGCCCGTGAGCGCCGGGCAGAGGTAAACAAAGTGCTGCGAGGCGGCGGGCGGGGCGGCGGCCGGAGGGGCCGGTCCCGCCGCGGGGCTGCCGGGCCGAGGGGGCCGGGGGTGGGATCCTGGCAGGGCCCGGGCTAGGGGTAAATCCGGGCTGGCCGCGGGGGCAGGGCTCAGCCGGGCGGTGGGGACGGGTCTGGGTCAGGAATAGCGCTCGCCGCTCCCCGGCGGGAGCATCCCGGACCGAGTGCTTCCTCCGGCATTTCCTCGCGTGTTCCCTTGCCACTCCTCGCCCTCCCAGGAGAGCCGCCCCCCGGGACGGTGTGACGAGGCCCGGGCACTGGGTAGAGACGGCGATCCCCGGCGCCTCCCCACCGCAGCCGCCCCCGTCTCCAGCGGGGAAGCCGGGAGCGTGGGGGCAGAGGGCGGCCCGGGGCTGCGGAGCCCCCCGGCCATGGAGCAGGTCCAGATGATCAACATCCAGCGGCTGCTGGAGGCGGCCGAGTATCTGGAGCGAAGGGAGAGAGGTAATGGGGGGAGGATGGGTGCTGGGTGACCACCCTCCGTGAGGGGAACGGGGCTGTGGTCAGATTCCCGCAGAGGGGGGAGAGTGACCCCGGTGAAGGGATCAGAGCGAGTGTTTGCTGGCGGCATGGTGGAAAATCCCCAACAGTGAGCGGTTGGATGAGGAATAGGGCTGATGGGTCCTCCTGGAGGTGGTGGATGAGGTGGAAGGTTTTTGCAGGCTGGGGGACACTGACGTGGATGTGGTTTCTGGAAGGGAGAGGGGGTCTGGTGTGAAAGTTTTCCCCTGGGCAGGAGGAATAGTGGTGGATTGCTCTGGCTCAGCAGAGACCTCAGTGTCACAGTGAAATACTCCTGGTTTGCCCGGTTCAGATAGCTTGGACAGGAGGAGAGAGATGAGGCACTCTCTGGACTGTCATGGTTTTTTGTTATATTTTCAGTGTTTGAGTGGTGGTGTCCTTCCTCCAGGGTTGGCAGAGACTTTATACTTTCCTTCCTCCCTTTCCTCCACCTCCTAGTCCACTTCCCTGTGAATATATCATCAGTCATTTCCCTGAGCTGTTGGGGTTAAGGGCCTCCCCAGCTAGGCCGACGGGTTAGTGATCAAGCCTGCCTGCTGACTTATTTCTTNTTTTTTTTTTTTTTTTTTTTCCCTTTTCCCCCCCCTTTTTTTCTTTCCTGGTTTGTTTTTTTTTTTTTTAAATGCCCTGCCTGTTGATTCTCTTGCAGAGTGCGAACATGGCTATGCCTCAACCTTCCCCTCAGTCCCAAGCCCTGGACTACAAGACCCAAAGCCCACGCGGAGGCTGAGCCGGGCACGGAAATACAGCGGCAGTGGCAGCATTGCCAGTATTGCCACCAGGTACGATGTGGGCAGGACAGCACAGGGGGCAGGGCTGCCCAGGAGGGTGAAGCTGCAGAAGAAAGCTGGAGGTAGCGGAGAGAAACTTGCGTTCTGGGAAAGATGGGAAGAGTCTGAACAGCTAGAGGGGTTCAGAGCCGGGACACACAAGTGCAGTGTCCATTCCAGATCCATAGCACTGAAAGCAGAGGGGGCACAGGGGAGCTGGATCTGAACTGGCACTGCCAGCTGACACCGTGCCAAGGCTCAGATGCTGCAGAGGGAAGGGGAATAGGGAGATCTGTTCTTAAGGTTTAGGGAGGAGGTAGGCAATAGCTATTCTCATTATATACAGCTGATGTCTTTCCAACCCAGAAATCACTGCTTTTAAGGGATGGTGCGTGTGCAGCCTGGGTGCTTTGGGATTGTAATGACAGGCATGATTCGAAGCAAGGAAGTGTTTTGAAATGGATCCCCTACAACAAATGGGAGAGAGGGAGATGACTGGTTGCAATGTACAACATGTTAAAATTCAGTTCAGGGAAACGAAGCTGTCTTTCATTCTGCCTTTCAGGGCAGTGGGATTTCCCAGCTTTTGATAGCTTGGTAATTGTAGAACTCTATGTTTTTGACACTTCTCTAATTAAACAATGCCATGTTTCTTGGTTTCTTAAATCTAAAAGAGGCAACAGGATTAAGCCTATCACTTGGTGCAGTGGTTGCATCTGCCTCTTCCCTCTTATTCCTGTTCCTTTTACTTTTGTTTGCTCCTTTCTGTAGAATTGTTCAGACCTTGTTGAGACCTTCTGGGATAGAGAAACTTTAGAAACACAAAGCATGCCTTTGAAAAGGCATTTGCAAGCTTGCTTTTACTGCAACAAGGCCTGTGCAATCCATAAAATGGTGGCAGGTGGCTCAGGTGATTAAAGCTTTCTTAAGGCCATTGGGAAGGACCTGTAAAGACCTGAGGGAAAGGTGCCTTTGCTCCCAGTGATTCTGCTTCGGCAGCATTTGATAATAAAGGTTGTTTGAAGTGATGTTAGGACACCTTGCTGTGGGGAAGTTTTCTTCATCAGGATCAGCATATCTTGAGCTCTTTGTGTGCTGAATGTTTGTATTTGCTTCCCTACTTCATCCAGCCTCTCCTAATTTGAGGGCAGTTGTAGCTCTTTACTGTTTGTCATGAACCAAAGTCCCCAGTCCTGTGTTGGAAAATTATGGCAAATTCTGAATTGAGGTTGGTATTTTTCTCTCTAGGTTTCCCACATACTATTTTTCCATCCCACACCTCTTTGTCTCAAAGGCCTTTGTCATGGCAACCTGCCCTTCTCCAGAGGAGGGCTGGAAGCACATCCCCCTCAGGAACTCCTTAGCACTGAATCCAGCAGCCTGTAGGCTGGAGAGGGATGCAGAGCACTCCCTGTCCCTGGGGCAGGGGTGCTCAGCAGGCCCTGCCAGCACAGAGCCTCAGGCACAGCTCTCCCAGGGCAGCTCTGTGCTGACACCAGCCCGCTGGGCCCTTGAGCCTGACAGGCTGAATATGTTCCTGTGGGGGAAAAGGCAACAGAGAAGCAGAAAAGGTACATTCTAGTCTTCATTAAAACCTTCTTTATACAAGGAATACTGAGACCAAATTGAATCTCTAGAGTGAGAGCATTACCCAGAGTGTTTCCTCCCATGCCTGTTTCAGCCTCAGGGAGTGACCAGTGTCAGGTCTGCTGCAGGCAGAGACCAGAGTGGGTCTTTTGGGGAGCTCAGACCTTACATGCACAGTTGGAAATGGAAGTTTCTTTTAGCACAAGTCGTAGCAGCTTGCACTTGCTGTAGGAGATGGCAGGCCTTCCAGATGGCTGAAATGCTGGGAAGTGACAACTGTGAAGTTTAGGGTGCCTCCAAATTCACTGCAGTGTCTTTTGTGTGATGCTGAGTATAGCATCAGCCTTGTTTAAGGAAGGCTCTGTATCATCCCTTCCTGTTAAAATCAAAGGGGCAATTCAGTAAGTTCTGTCTGGTGGAGTTGGAATGGACTTTGAATTAAATATCAGGTCCTTGATGAGGAACAAAACTTACATTTCATGTGTGGACAAGAGATTTTCTTAGATTGCTTTTGTCTCAAAATGTTTGATTAGTGTAGAGAAATTATGCATTTAGATCTCATGCAGATCTTGTAATTTAACAGCTTCCTGTAAAAATGTCTCTCAGCAGCTTTGGCAAAGCGTTGATGTGTTCTTTTGGTTTCTCTTTATTTATCCACTTTTACAAATTGACACATGCACATTGTTGCTGGTCTTTATTGAACCTAATAATCTATGATTTAGTGGTCAAGGGTATTTATAGAGCCTAGCTGCTCATTTGATTCATAGTTTAAATTCAAGTATTTCCCTTCAGCATTTACAGCCCAGACATGACAGCTATTTCCTCCCAATAGGCTCTGTGCTGTCATTGCATAAACACCAGAAAGTTCTGAGGAGCAGACAGCCCAGCTTTGGATGGCAGTGATGGAGGAAATCTTAGTTTTACAGGACTATGATGGTCTCGCAGTACCAGCAAAAGAATTCTTTTCTACCCCAAGCAGGAGTGTGCAGATAAGAAGGAAAACATTGTTTCGTGATTACTAATTCACATGATGCAATTTTAAAGAAGGATGTTGTGGCTCAGGTTCTCTTTTCCTTTGCTTGTCTCAGTTGTGCAACCAACATCATGGAGATTGCTGCAGAGGACTTCCCTCTGCAATCATTATCTACACGTATGTGCAGTGTTTTGTGTGGGTATTTGTAAAACCTAGTGACTCTAAGTTAAAACCTGAACCTATTTAAAAATACAGTTTTGCTTTAGTCAGAGATATTTAGGTATGGAAAATTACCCATCTGCAGAAAATACGTGGAGAATCACAGTCATTGTGACCTGGTGTTTATAATAGACAAGGGAAAGTTTTTTGAAAAGAAGTCCCACTTAACACATAGCTAAAAGCAAAAAACCAAGCAAATCAATTAGCCAACATGTATTCAATTATAATTGAATATTGCCTCTTTAAATTTGCTCTTGACAAAAGTATCTTCTGATTTTGGAATGGGATGAAAAATGAGCAGAGGTTTGTTACAGCATGTATCACTTATTTAATGTTTCTGGGACAGAAGGTGAGTTCTGGAAACTTGCTAAAGAAGTGAAGTAGTCCATGCTGAGAGTACCGTTCTGTGGGTACAGTAACTTGAATTCAGTGTCACTGGAAACTGCTCTCTGCTCTCATGGACCCTACATGTGCAGTTCTAATAGACCCCATTATTTGAAAGGTTCATTATAGTTAGTTAGGATTAGCCTGGTTTGATATTTATAAATTTTAGAAAATAATTGAGAAGACTTTTTAATCAATTTAAATCATTGTGTCAGCAGGAAATAAAACAAACAGTAGGGTTGCTAAATTTTTTTTTCCCCAATAATACCGTCAATTTAATGAAGTTAAGATTTCTAACAAAATCTGAAATTACGTTACGATATTAGATTGTCATTTGTATTTTGTTTTTATTTAGACTCTCAGGCATATAGAAAAGCCTGTTATTTTTTGGTCTGATCCTGTGGAAATACCAAGCACCCTCCCGGCGGCACTAGGAGCCCTCAGCTCTCCCAGGAGGCCCATGTTGTTAAGGGCACTCAAGGAATCTATTGCTCAGTTCCATGGGGGAGGGATTGATCTCCCTCCAGTTTCTTTTTGCTTTCATTTTCCTCTCTTCCCATTATCCTCCCTTGTGTCTGAGGCTGCTTCCCAAGGGCCTTTCAGACATCTACAGCCTGGTAGCAGGTTGCCTGCAGAGCTTGGAGGCAGCAGCTGTAAAGAGTATGGTAAGGCGTTTTGAACATGTTATCTTGAAAATCTGGATGTCTGAGTTACTTTGTCCTCCTGGCTGTTCTACTGATGCAGCTCCTCATTTTCTGTCATTGCACTGTCCTCTGCCCCGTATGAAACGTTCTTCCCATGCTTCTAAATCCCATCACTTGGTTTTGGTTAGAATCTTCTCTGTAGCCCTCTACTCTCATATCCTTTGAAATTTTCTTTTGAGGGTAGGTATGGGGACTGTACCATTGATACCCTCAGGTGTTCTTGGCTTTAAGCTTAGTTTGCTCACAGTGCCCCTGAGCAAGGACTGAGGGGTGCGTGGGTAGGTGTGCATTAGGTACCTCATGTGCCTTAGGTGATGGCTTCATGTGGCACAGGTTCACAAACGTAGGCGCAGAAGCTGAAAGGATGTGGCTGCAAGTGTAGCTGCAAGTCAGCCTTGGCTGTCTGGTGCACGAGAAAGCCTGATTTACCATAGCAGCAGTGCTGTGCAGCTGTACTTCGCTGTGCAGGGGAGGAGTAGGGGGTTGGTGAACACTGCACAGTTTTAATATATTATATCTTTTCTGTCAAAGGAGGTTTCCTCCCTCCACCCCCACATTGTAATGCTGACTGGGTACCTGGCAATTTTCAGTCCTTCCTACAGCCTCTGGAGTTAGGACAGTGCTGTAATTATGAATTTATTGGGAGAGAGGGTGTGCAGGTGGCTGAGTGGTTTGCCTGTCTTGTGTAAGAAATTCCTGAAAGAGCAAATCACTGTGTCAGCTCACGTTGATCTACTTTTCTGCACAAAGTCCCTACCCCTTTCTTCCTGTCCCAGAGAACTGGTCTCTTAGACTTTGTTGACAGCTATGCTGCTTCCTAGGCTGTGTCAATTGTTACTTGTTTCTGGATGATACTTTGTTTATTTGCTTGTGAGATTTTGGGGGGTTTTTTTATCCTCTTGCAGTGGATCACACCTTACTCGGCAGCTAGTGGGAGTTGAGTTTTGGCTCGCTGTGTGTAGGTGGGTTAGAATCTGGCCCTTGTGTAATATGGTGGGGATAGAAGCTGCTTTCTGCCTCAAGTCTTGTAGTGCCAGGAAGTTCTATTCATGCTCAGGACTTGGCTTTGTTTCATAGAGTACAAATCCACACGTGTTAAACAGAGATTGTGCGAGATGGCTGTGCCATGTTTTGAGTTATGCCTCATTTTGATAATTGCAAACAGCGTGATTAGTATCTGGAATCTTCATCTTGCTGTTGAAATTTTGTCTAGAAATACTTGGAGACAGGATCTGCTCTTCCAGTAGAGGGTTTACATGAATATGCTGGTTAATTTTTTAAGAAAGGAAAACTGGACAAAGCTGAGCTGTTAAGGATTGCTTCTCAGTTAGAGATGTTGAGGGAGACTGGCCAGCAGTATTAAGTACAGTTAGGTATGTGCGTGACTTCTTTTTGAGAAAGCATAATGACAGTTTAAGTGTTGGACTGGGGAACTGGATTGCACGAGAGGCAAATCACCCCATGTTCAGATCCCACTGTCTGTAGGCCTGTAGTGGCACACAGGTGCTCAGAGCAGGTAGGACTGTACTCACACAACTCTCTTCAGCCTCAGCACATCCCATCTGCCCATTCGATGTAATTTGCCCCAGTGCAATCTGCAAGAGTAGACAAGCAACTCCTGGTGATGCTGGAGTTCCTGAACATGCCAGCACTACATTGTGTGAGATCCTGCCACGATTTGGGAAATAAAAAAACACCCCATGTAGGTGAGGTTTTGTATACAGTGTCTTGCCAGTGATGCCTGGCTTTGCAGTACAACTGGCAGGTTACCAGGGAAAACACAGAAAGAGAGGGTGAACCCAGCAAATGGTACTAGAAGCATAAACCCCACTCCCTGGTGAGGAATGAGGCCTCCAAAAGTGCAAGAGCTGATGTAGCAATTTCCATGGGGGAACCCACTGTGTTCCTCTTTGTCACCCTGTTTATTTTATAACCCTCCAAGGGAGAAGATCCTGAAAAGCTGCAGTTCCTGTTTTCCTTTGTGTATTAGCAACATAGCCGTGCATAGGGAGATCTGGGCGGCAGGGAGTCTATGCAGAACCCACAGTTCTGGGTTCAGTTTATGCTTTGATATCTTCAGTAGTCGTAAAATGTAATTTGTGTTCTCGTTAGACTATCCAAGTTCTGCAAAGAGGCCTTTGTGTAAACTAGAAGTAGGCGCAGTTGTTGATGTTATCTGCAACTTAGCTGTAATTCTCTGCTGCAGCATCTGCTGCTGTGAAGCATCACTATCTGTGGCTGAAGACTCATGCTCCCTTTGTCCTCCCAGATTTGGGGGAACCCTCTACAGGAGCATGCTGTTTTGCAGCAGGGAGAGTTGGTCAGGGCTCTTGCTGTTTGTGTTGCAGCACTGCCCAGTTAGAGCTGTGCTGCAGCTGCCGTGGGCTGATTTGCATCACTGATCTCAGTGCTAGTGTGGCAACAAGAAACTTCAGATTTTGATTCTTATGTTCTTAGGGTCTTTTGAAATGTGAAGGTTGTTAGACCCAGTCCCTAGAAAAATTTGGTGTCCTGGGATAGTGGGAAGGATATTTGGGCCAAACCTGGTCATCTCTTACCAGAATTCTCTCATTTTCTCTTTCCATTATCTTCAGTATACAGGCAATTCTCTGGTTTAAGTAGTATTCCTTTTTTGTCAAGTGTTTTGGTTTTTTCCCCTCTTGGCTCATTTCCACCCTTTTTATATCTTCTCTGGGTAAAGCCTCATTCACAACACCTGCAGGGATTTATCCTTCATGCTTTTGTTTAACCTGACCTAGTCCTGTGCTCAGCAGTGAACTGGTTGTCACCTGTAGTTTGTTTCCATCTGTTCCCTGGTTTGTAGGTAAGACTGACTTTTTCCTTTCTCCTGATTGATCTTTCAAATCCATTTCTCTTTCTGACCCAAACAGACTGGTCAGTGTCCTGCTGCTGAGTTAATTGTCTTGCTTGTTGGAGTTCCTTCTGTTCATCATCTCCCGATCCCTCCTGACAAACTTCTGCCCAAATTCAAAGACTGGCTGCTATTTGTTCTCCTCCTGAGAGTGTTGGCTCCTACTCCCTACCTTCTTTGAACCAACAAAGATAGGATTTGTTTTTGTTGACTTATTTTGGGCTCTCTTGATCAGAGGCTGCAGGTCTCTGGGGCTGTTCACTTGGCTGGCCTTTGCCTGGATCTCTTCTGTATGAGACAGTGCCTTGTTGATCAGCTCAGAAGGAACAGGCCTGCTTTTTCCATCTTGCTGGATATAGTCCCATCTCTCTTTTCTGTGTTCCCTACTGTACTTTCATTCCTTTCATTCTCTGATATGAAAGTGATTTCAGTTCTGTTGCTTTATGAATCCAGTTTGAAGTAGCCTAGATGATTTCCAACATTATCTTAATTACTTGTTTATGCTTTGCTGCTTGCTCTGTGACAAGCAGGCATGTGGACTGAGAGCAACTCTTTTGCCTCAGTTTTGATTAAAGTTCCTCTCCATAAAATAGTCGATTATTTTCTGAAGGCTTCTCATTTATCTCCTACCATCTGTTACACCATCAAGAAGGGAGAAGTTGTGGGAAAGGACAGATGACATTGGGATTGCTGTTGTGACTGCTACTCCAGTGGTCATTGCCCAAGTGCTTGGGCAGCCATAAGACAGCGTACAGGCACAGCAAGGTAACATGGCACCAGTTCTGGTTTGCCTTTAACAGTTGGGCTACAAAGTGCAGCAGTTCATGAACTGCTTCACAAGCAGCCTGGCCATCTGGGAGCTGTGGGAGGTAGCCACCTTGCAGCCTTCATGTTAGTTGCTGCTGCTTGTGAGCCAGAATTGTAAGAACAGAATAAATCGGAGCTCTTCCATTTTTCTCAGCCTTGCTTTTTCAGGGATCTCCCAAATGCTGGATGAGTATGTCCCAGTTGGCAGAATACAATCCCAGACATCAGGACCGCTGGGTTCTCTTCCTGATTTTCTTACAGCCTGTGTAGGTCTTTGTGCCTCAGTTTCACTAGTACAGTGTGTAGCTAACAGTAGTGTTAATGTATTTTCCTATTTGCAAGAATATTTCCCCTGCCTTCATCTCCAGGCACAGTATTGCAGCAGTATAGTTGTAACATGAGAGATAACTAACAAGTCTAAATAGAAGTGAAGGAAGTCTGGCCTGGCCCACAGCCATACAAATGCCATCGGTTTCTTTTCAAACAAAGTGCATTTCAGTCAGGTGGTGTTTACTCAGAAAGCCTCATTTTCCCCTATTCTTCTGAAGGCAGTTTCTTTAGGGCAGAAGATGAGTGTTGCAGAGAAGTAGATGTTCCCCAAACAGACTGCAGAGGACACTGCCTAGGCTATTTCTGGAAATGACCATCTTCCTCTAAAGGGTAATGTTATGTGTGGGAAGAAGCATGGTATAGGGCAAAGGGCTGGCATGCTGGGCCCTTGAATCATTTCCTGAGTCTGCTGCCGAAAGGCTGCAAGATCTGGGCACGTCAGATGACCTACATGGGTCCTACCATCTGTACGTTATATGTTTCCCACCATCTGTACATTGGAGTAACGTGCACACTTCCCTAATCCTGTTTTCAGGAAGCAGTATAGGTGTTTTGGAGCTTGTAACTGTTTGAAAGAAGATGAGACTTAGGATCCTAAGTTTTCTAGGTAGATTTGAGAATCTACCTGTGTCTTTATTCTTTTTCTGTGAACCACTGCAATCTGTTTGCAGGTACCAGCAACTGCAATGCTGGTATTCTGATGTGGGCTTGGAAGAGGTTGGGTCCCTGATTGTGTAGTGAGACTCCTGTATCCTGCTGGAAGTCAGCAGGTCAGGGACCACAGAGAGAAGAGTTTGTATCCTTCTGTGCTCATTCTTTGTCATGCTCTTTCTTGTTCTTGGGGAAGCTTGGAGGTTCCGTGGTGAAGCCACGTGATATTTTTCTTCACCAGGTCATGAAATACGTGGTTTTGTCTATGTAGTAAAAAAAAGGCAAGAATCTATCTACAAGAAGCTCAAACTCCCTTGCATCATGCATCGTAGACAAGAATCTTTCCTTATTGAAGGCAAAGAATATGCTTTTTCCCGATGTGTGAGAATCTACCTGAATTTGGCCAAGTTCTAAACTGTTGTAGAAGATGTTGTCTGTGGCATGTCCAAGGAAGGTGGACTAGGGTTTCTCTGCTGAAATGGCTAAGGTACTTCACCAAGTGAACATACATCAGCCTTTGTCTCTGTTCTGTGTGTACAAGCCCCTTCTGACAAGGTTAACTGTGGCCTGGGAAGGTAAGGAAGTGGTTTCTGTAGGACTTTTGCTCACTTGTGGCAGAAGTTAGAAGGCAGACAAGTGGAGCAGTGAATACCACATTGGAGAACTCGTTTCACTCTTGGCTACTGTCAGCAGCCAGTGTAGTCAGCAAGTCCCTTTCAGCCCAGCTTGTTATAGGAGACCCCAAATAGTGTATTCCTTGTACAGTGATTCTTTTCCAAGATACAAACCTGGGATATGGGCTGCGGAAGTGCTGATGATGCACGGCCACAAGAGGCACCAGCAGGAGTTGTGCTTAGAACATGTAAAGTGGCCCAGAAAACCAGGTCTTTGGGGGTCTTCACAGAGGCACTGAGGGGGGTGAGAAGATGCAATTCTGATTTCCCTGTTTCTTAGCTTCCAGTTTGGAAAGCGAGGATGCTTGACAATAAATGTTCTTGTGAACTGCCCAGCCGCTGCTCTTGGTGGGCCTGTCGAAAAGCCTGTAAGGAAACCACCAGTTCTGTATTCAGAGCAGGGCTTGGCTTGAGGCCACACGTTGAACAATGAGGAGAAAACAAAATATTGAATAGCTGCTTGTTCAGCAAACCCAGTTCCTCTTGGCTGTGCAGGGCCCTATGTGAGGGCAGTTTTCCCTTAGCACTTGGGCTAGGATAAGCATCTGCACATAGGGTCTCAGGTGGTACAGGAGAAGGCCCACACTAGCACACTTGCTCCCAACCTGCACAGTGGGGAGGGAAGCCAGCTGGGGATGTCTTTGCTGGCCCCAGACTGCAGCACTGAATGCAAACAACATTCTTGCTGTTATGTTGCCTGGCTTGGAAAAGCTTTCCCTGCAGAATGCCACCTTGTGCTGCTTAGCACAACATTGGTCTGGTATGGGGGAGCTCTGGAGCTGAGATAAACTCCTGGTGCTCAGCAAGGAGGAGCTGTCTTTCTGCTCTTTTCTCCCTGTGCTGAAAGAGCAGAACATGCACCAGCAGAACAATGTGCTTCCCCAGTTGAGGGTTATGTCTGATATATCTATTGGTTGAGTTTTATCAGTAAACTAATATTGCTTTGCTGTTGGCTCCCATTTTAGATTCTTTGGCACTTTGTATGGTGGTGTTTGAGAGTCAGTGTCAGACAGTGATCAAGACATCAAGGCTGGTTTAGGTTTGGGTTGTTGTTGGTTGGGGGCTTTTTTTCTCAGTTTCTCACATCTTACAATGATTATGTGATTTTTTGGGGGTATTTGACCCAGGAATCAGATGATATGAGTGTTCTTGTTAGCTGTCTCTGGGATGCCTGAGAAGAGCTACCTTATACTAGCCTTATCCTGGGGTTCAGGGAATCCAAGTTAAGTACCGTGCTCTGACACAGGCTTCTTGTGTGACCTTGGGAAAATTATTTAGAATTTCTGTGTCTTGGTGTTGTCCCCCCTGCATAAAAAGTGTCATGGAATAGTTAATTTCAAAATGTTGCAAACAGAAATAATGGTTATGGGGAGCAGGTACCAAACTGAGAGGGGCTGCACAAATGCTATAGTTGACTGTGAAGACATTTACTTCTTGAAGGGATATGTGCAGTGTACTTTTAAATGTTGTTTTGACTGAGTGTTGCAGGAGACTTTCACAATACTGTGTAGAAACCCAGGCGTAAGTGACTTTCTACCGTTGTAAACCACGTAGAAGAGCTCTCTTCCACTCTTTGAGCTGAAAACAGACTGTGGGGCCATTTCTCCTTTTCCAAAAATGAAGAAACATGAACAGATGCCAGTACGGCTGCATTCCCTTCTCTGTTGGAGATGGAGAATGTGAACTTTGGAAAGGGTCTGGCTTTATCCTGGGAAAACAGCTTTGATCAGAGCCTTAGGAGGAATCTGATACCGTGTCCACCTAAGAGCGACAGAAAAGCTAGCCAGTGTTTGGGGCCAGGTTAATCTGGTGCATCTCCACTGACGTCAGTGAGAAGGTGAAACAGTCTGTTCCATCTCCTCACTTCAGCTCCTTGTGGAGAATTTATGCTGGACCTCAAGGCCAGACAGAGTAGGGGATGATGAGATAGTAATAGCTCGAGATAATCTTTGTCTCTGGTATTGCTTGGAAGGAAATGTTTTGTTAGATTTGCTGATATGCAAGGCTGAGGTGATGCTCTTGTTAGACTTGAGGCTGCTACTTGCAAAGGGCATAAGGACAGCAGCAGAAGGATTTCTGCTCCGGCTGTGCCATCTTCTGTTCAGCTGCATCCTGTTCCTCCTCACTGTACGAACTCATGGCAGTCCTGAGTACCATAAGTTGCTCTGTTCTCGAGGGTCCCCTGCAGCTCCCTGAGGGTCAGACTCCTGGGCCTCACAGAGGTGAGGTGGGCTCACAACTCCCGCAGAAACAGCCCTTGAGCATCTCTGTCTGGGCAGGAAGAGTTAACTCTTGTGCAGCCTCCATTTGTGTTGCCATTGGGCTGGAAGCCTTACATGCTGCTACTGGTGAAGCTTCTTCATGGGCTTCCCAGACTGGCTTCTGCACTGGTTTCATAGACTACTTAGGGTGTTGATCCACTTGAAACCCTGCCAAAACATGGGTTCTCTAGCTAGTAAGTTCTCTGTTGTGGCCGCAGGTGGGTTTAACATTTTTAAAAGCTGTTCATCACCTTTCTTTTCCATTTAATTTGGCTGTTTCCAATAGGAGTAATTTTTCAGGAAGAACTTACATAAGAAAGAGTAGTAATGTAGTTCACTGGTTCCAGAAGGGTTGGTTGTTCTTGGCTTGGGGAACAGAAGAAGGCTTTTCCTACAAGTGGCCCAGTGAATGGGTGTCAGCAGAGCCAGAAGATTGGAAAGGTCTGTATAATGAAGAAGAATGAGCTTGTATGTGGTGTGGTGATGCATAAGCCGAAGAAGTAGCTGAACCTGAGTAAAGTAAGACAGAAAGCATTTGGCCTGGTCTGCAGATGGACATGATTCGGGTAACTGTACCTTAATTTTCACAAGCTGGTGGGATATTTCTTTCTGTATTAAACTCTTGATAAAGCAGAATAGGGAAAGTGCATTTGGAGGAGAAGCATTGGCTCTGTGTTGGCGTTAAGGACATGTATTGGAAGAAGTCTGTTACTTATGGCCTGTGCATTGCATAGGACAAGGGCTCTTGACTGCTGTATTTTCCCAATAGAATATAGTTACCTCACTGAGAAGTCAAACCAAAATGCAGATATTCTGCAAATGCATATGTTGGGCCATTTATCAATAATAAATGTGTAAACCAGAAAGGTCAGCTGTGTTTAATGTCATGTGGCAGCTTTGTGATTTTAATTATAGTAAAAACCCCAATGACAAGTGAATTCAGTGCTCTTTAGAACTTGTTCCTCCCTGATTCAGTTAGTTTTGTTGGCTTACCTGTGCTTGGGCAAAGTTCAGCTGCCTCTGCCATGGTAGGAGAGGTTTTATTTAAATAAAGAAAATGGTATAAAGTGGCAAATTACTTCCAGATTGTCTTTTACAGGGGACTTCAGTGTAGCTTAATGTTTCAGCAACACCTTGTTACTGTGTTGGATAGCGAGGCTGAAGGCAGAATCACTGCAAATGGCACAAGAAGGTTGTTGCAGCTACCTTAAATTAGAATGACTGACAATTGCTGCTTCCCTCTTTCTTCCTGTTTTCTATGCAGTTTAGGTATCTGGAGTAAATTGGGATAAACTTGGGTTTGTCCTCTTAACTTTTTGTTGCTTAAAATCTTGATGGTGACTGCTCTGCTATTTTTCTTGTTGTTTGCTTGTCTCCTTTTTGTTAAGCTTCTAAAACTTATTCCTGATCTTTTTCAAAGCTGTTTTCAAAATGTAGTGAGCAGGATCCTCCTCCTTATATAACATTTCTTCAGTTTTTAGGAGTATTTATCAGTTTGGGTATTTTAAATTGATTGTTAAAGAACTGACTGCTATAGAAACCTTACTTTTAAATAAGAACCCTGCAGACTGTTTGTGCTTGAGCTAGTTTTAAATTGCAGCTGATGTTGTGAGCAGTGCCAGTACATGTGCTTGGGCTTTTGTTTTCCCCTCTGAAATGTCCATACCTGCGTGACTCTGGTTTCAGCTTTGCAGGTGGGGGTAAGGTTCTGCTTGCCCTGTCCACCAGACAGTGGGGATGTGAGTTCCTCTGGTTTGTGGTCCATGCTCGACAGTGGTGTCCTTATTTCACTGGGTGACACAGGCTGTGAGTGACTGTTAGCAGCAGCAAAGCAGCATCACACTGAACACACCAGTTACTTGCTGTTGTAAACTCAGGGTGTTCCCTGAGTTTTGGCAATAGTTTACAGCTGTGGTGTTCATCCTGTACCCATCAAAAAGCTGGCAGTGCTATACAAGGAAGCAGCTTTGATTTCAGTCTGGTCATACTCTCTAAGTTCTCGGTTGATGATAAGAGCAGCTCAGTTAAAGAGGTCCAGTTACATTTGTTTCTGTACCTATTAGAAGACTTTTCAGAATTGTATCAGTAGAGGTTCCTTTACATTTTTCCACTTCACTGACAGCACTGTCTTTGTTTAACTCCAGATAAGTCTTGGTAACATGTGCAGCCCAAAGACAAGGGGAGAAAACTAATCTTTAGATCAGAAGCTGTAGAAAATGAAATGCATTATGAACAGAAGAGAGTTTTTTTTCCCTTTATATGTTGTTCTAACAAAAGGAAACTGTCACAGAAAATATGAGTTAGTGAATGGTGATAGTGGGGAGCAGTGCTGGACTTTTTTCCGAAGTTCAGATGAAATAAAAAATTAAAACTTTTCCAAATTTTACAGTAAGCAAAGCACAGGCATGTAAGAGAAGAAACCTCCCTGTAGGAGTCATTCAGTGTCACTGAGATTCTTTCGTGTGCCTTCAGCTTCAGTGGGAAGGTGTTGGGAGGGTTGGTTTTTTCCCTTGCCGGAGACATGTTTAAAAGCCAGAGCATACATTTCCTGACTTGGTGAAAAGCCTGTGACCTCTCTCAGTTGTCTTGTTCATCAGAAGGCAGATAGGTAATAAAGAGTCTCCTGTGTGAGAGGAGTAAGGAGAACCTGCTGTTTTAATTTTGTTCACAGCAGTGGGCCAAACTTCGTTCTTTCAGTGATGGCCTTGGTAATTGGCTCAATACAATATAGGAATTCAAGCCATTGCATATCTCTGGCCTTATGACTGCTAATGTCATAGCCAAGAAGAGTGCAAAGTCTCCTGCAGGAATATACAGTAAATAAGAACAATAAGCATGTTTCAAAGTACATACAGGCAGTGGTTTTGAAGAGCCTCAGCTCAGCCCTGGTGGGTTAATTTGGATCCAAGTTGCCTGGACAAATGGATTTTGCTGGTTTAGACTCTGGGCAGATGTGAGTTTAATTTGGGAGATTTTCTGGACTAAATATTATGTTCATGTTTCTGATTCCTCGGAACCAGAGTTAAGGCATCCACTCTTTTTGGGAGGGAATTTGCTTTGGGAGTTTCCTTGAAGTGAAGAGTTTGCTTATAGTGTGCCTTCCTTTAGGGTATCCCATGTCCTGCTCTGCAAGGTGGCTTGCACAGGTATACAGTAACATTTGCTTTTCCTCTGCCCACCCGCTGTGCTTAGCTGTGATCAGCTGAGACTCATTTCCCTTGTTTTTTTGCAGACATCTACGGTTTATTCGTTTCATTTTCAGTGAGGTTCTAACACCTGTTAGGTGCTCCTCCTTCCTTTTTTTGGAGAAGCATTTAATTATGACAGGGTTTCCCTTGGAGCACATCCTCCATTCAGTTCCCTAATTGTAGAATTCTCTGTGGGATTCTCCAGATGGGGGATAGAGAATAATCTTCTCAGAGCTCCGGAAGAAATGTGATGCCAAATTAGAGAAAATAGATCCATTTTATTAAGCTCTTGAGTTTTTTTTACTCTTATTTTAAGGTGACCTTCTGTTAAAGAGAAATGTTGGGTAAATGGCTATCCTTTTAAATAATCCTCAACAACCTTACCTGGGTTAGATTAGAAATCCTGAATGGATTTAAGCTTTTTTTGCCACTCATACTGTCATCACAGAGGCAAGGGAATGAACTTGCCTGTTTCCCTTTTGTTTTTTGTTGGTTTCATTTTCAAGCTGCAAGCTCTAAATTACAGAGTGCTGGCAGCGTGCTTGGCGTGGTGGACAGGTATAAAGACAAAGGCCCCTCCTTTGTCAAGTGGTCACAGTGCCACTTCATGGGTCACTTCATATGTGAAGCATGTTAGTGCTGTGGCAGTGTCGTTCCCATCCCCGAAGGGTTTCAAGGCATCCTAAAAGTGCTACTCAGTACCACTGATGTTTGCAAACATGGCAGAACTGGCCATCTCATTTTGTGCCCAAATGCTGGCCATATCTGGTTCTGCTAAACTGGCTAAATCTGGCACGTGACAGCTCAAGGGCTTCAGGGCCTATCCTTACAGAGTCAGTTTTGCTGGAAGGTTCCCATGTATTTCATGTGCATAAATTATTGCTCCATGAGCTCCTGTGTTAGTAGATGATACTGATATTTTTACAGGGTGAATGGAGAAACGAAAGCACAAAGAAACACAACTTCAGTCCTGTACTGAGTTGGTGGCAGAGCAGGAGTCTGGAAGTGTCAGATTCTGGTCCCCTTTTCTAATCATTGCCTCTCTTTAGGATTTTGTGTGTGTTTAAGTCTCTAGGGAACATTTTCTGTAGCACCATTAAGACTACCAGCTTTTGCACTGGAGGGAAGGAATTTCTTGTCAGGAAGGAGGATGGGTTATAGATTTTAATGTATATAGTTGGTTGGCTTTCCACTGTGGTGTGCCGCTGGGGATGTGTACAGCTTGCAGCAGTTGTACTTCAGTGCTCAGAGGTCAAAGGTGGCTAATCCAAATTTTTGTTTATCTTCCAGGTCTACGCACAACGAACTAGAAAAGAACCGGTAAGTAGCTAATGAGCTGAATTCTAAGGAATGCAAGCCTGGTGAGTGTAATGTGCTTTAACCTTACCCCCTGCAGGTGCTTAGACAGCTGTGAATGACCACACTACATCAGGTAGTTTTAAAAGTTGGAGGGAAGATACAAAAAGATCTGAAAAAGAAGCTTTGTTTTTGGTTGGGGTTTTTTCCTCTCTCTCTGAAAAGGCAAGAAGTGACCCAGTTTTGTGACTAATCTGTATGCAGAGTAAATACTGTTCTTCTCCTGACACAGTGAAATCTGATTGGGGCACTTTCCATACATGAGGTTGCTACGGGATCAGGTTTCTTGGGCGCTGGGTACTATGTGTTACCATGAACCGCAGGGCAGAGCCCTGTGCTCTGCACCCTTTCCCCCCACCCCTCCACTGGGCTGGGGTAGTCTCTGCAGCACAGAAGAAAATACCTTTGTCCAGAGGCTCGGAGGTCTGGCTGCCTGTGCTCCTGTGGAGACTCTTCTAACCTGTTTCAGGATTGTGCCTGCTTATCCTTGAATCTGACGTTTTAGCAAGCCCTGCAGTTTTGTTACTTGGCTGGCTCTGCTATATGACTCAACCCTTTTGTAACAGGAGTTAAAGTAAGATAAATACCGTTGAGACAAGGGGAGCTAGTTCACACACAGATCAGATTATCGCCTTCCATTCAGGATGCTATAGTTAAGGTTGTGTCAGGGTTTCCATTATAAACTTATCTTGGCTCTTCTGTGGGATTTTAGGGGGGCTGAGGGTGAGTGTCTGTGTTTTTTGTGGCTGCTGTAACAAAGGCAGTGCTCTGGCCAGCTGCTCCTATGAAGAAACTCCCAGGGTGGGAGGGAAAGCTGAGTCCAGAGGCTGATTGCCTCCTCTTCTCTCTTAGCAGCCATCATTTAGCAAGGGATGGGAGGACTGTGAGGATGGCCAAAGACACACACAGGCTTTGAGCCAAGTGTATATTTTCATTCAAACAAGATCTTCCCCTGTGGCTTCAAGGGAATTGGAACTGAGTACCTCATGAATTGTATTGCCCTCAGTTTCCCCCGCGTCTGTCTCCCCCTGGCCGAAGCAGCTTGGCCTTTGCATGGTGTGGGTGTTTTCTTACAGCCTGTGCTTCTACCTCCTTGTATTTTTGAGCATCTACGGGGTTGCCATGGTCCTGTCTGTCTGGATTGATGCAGGGAGGGTTTTTTATTTGGGTTATGTTGCTCCCTGAGCCTCAGCCTCTGCAGTCCCAGGTTGTGCTGTGTTGAGGAGTGTTGGCTTCTGGGTTTTCCAGTGCTCTCTCCGGTTCTATTTACTGTTGAGGGAAAGAAAATGCAGTCCTTGGGTCTGACCCAGAACGAAAGGTGCTTTTTTCTCCATGACAACAGTAAACCGTCACTAATCTTCAGTGTGCTTATTTGCATATTTAATTGTTAGTGCAGATGCTGCTTGCACTCAGTACAGCTTTAGAGCAGAGCTGTCTACATCCTTCCCTGTACCAGCCTGGTCCTATCACATTGGCCAAGTTTGCATGGACATGTGATCATGTTTTTCTAGCCTCAGGGCAAGCAGCAAAACTTCAAACCATGTGTGAGTGAGATCTTAGCAGCCGGTTTTACATACTTATTGTCCAGCTAGGGACTGACATGGACTGATGGGATTGGGATGTGCTGGATACCAGCTATCGGTGTGAGTTGAGGAAGCTTCTGCCTTCATTCCCTGACTTCCTGAGGTGGGGATACCATGAGGATTGACTGTTGACCAGCATGTCAACAAGTGTTTCTAGAGGGTGTAGTGTTATTACCTACTCTTCCCCTTATACCACCTTTTTCTGACAAGGTGCTTGATTGCTGCAGAATTGTCTTCCCATTCTCAGTTGGTGTAATATCTCTTTTTTCCTCTCCTTTTGTCTCAGTTATGCTCCCTAGTCCCCATCTGCTCCAGTCTGAAGACTCCTAACCTTCAGCCTTCTCAGCAAGGTCTTTCCTCTAGGGCTTCCCATTCCAGGGCATTGTATTCCAGGTCTGTGTCTCAGATTTTACAAGCCTTTGGTTTTCATCCTTCTGGAAAGGGCACACATTTGATCGCATTGGTTGCTCTGTGCAGTCAAACTCCTATATCTGGGAACTTTAGTTAGGAGTCCATTGTTACTGGTTTGGGGTTATCTGTCCCTTAATGCAGATACTTTGACTTGATCAGCTACTCACATCTGCAAACTCAGCTAGACTCTGTAGTGCCTTTTCTGTGTTTGCAGTGTTCATTACCAATGATTTGGGCTGTGAGTCTCATGTTGGAAGCATTTATTTTCAAACTCCACAGCAGTGTTTTCTGAGTGAGGGGGATTGCTTCCCAGTTAGATTTTCACTGTGTTTGATTTGCTGTGTTGTTAAGTTTGTCAGTGTCTCCAGACTTAACTGTTGCAAATATAAAAGCCCTGATACTAATGGCTTTGTGGCTGACAGGTGCTCATTTTCCCTATTATTTGAGATTATTCCTTTTGAATCTCACTGTTATCTCCATTATTGACACACACTATAATTTTCAAAATTGTCCACTATTAGGTCTCTAACTCTCGTTTTTCCCTTCTTGTCTGTGAACAGCAGTCGTTCTTATGTTCAGTTAAATTTTGGTTTAACCCATTCAGCAATTACACAGAGTTTCTTTCAAGCAGTAGCAAGAAAATATCAGTAAAACAAAATGCTCTTCTCCTTTTTGAATATGTGATTTAACGTGGACTCAGTATTGCAGAGCTGAAGATTTTTTAATTTGTCAGGATTAAGAATCTTGTACCCAATTAATGTAAAAAAAAAACCCCTAAAAATATTTTTTAAAATATTAAAGCAATGTTTTAAGTTCTACTCCTTGAAAATATTTCTTCGACACTCCAGTGGTTCTAAGGAGCTATTTGATTTGGTACCTAATATTAGCTGTAATATTTAAATGATTCCTCTTTTGGCTTTGATACGGGTTTTTTTATCTGAAAAGATTGCAGTGACATTTGTATAAGGGGCTTTGTTTGTTATAAAAGATTAAAGTTAATTTATAGTTACTATCTATCATTAATCCTCACATTGAAATACTGTTTGTGCTTTTTATTTAATGGATATGTGTTTCAGTTTATCTCTGCTCAGGATGAGTCATAGCTTGCATTTAAACAAGAAACCTACATTCTTCTCATCTGCTGTAACACATAACTAAAATGATACTTTTCAGTCCTTTAACACGCCTACCAAAAAAACTGATGTGTAAGCAACACTTCATCATTTTCTGAAAGAAAACACGATAAAGTATGTGACTGAAAGATGAACTTTGCTAGTGTAATACTGTCTCAAAAAGGATAACAAATAAAATTTAGGCTAAAGTTTAGTGTTGTGTGTTATACAGATAGTGGTGCTAGGTGTTGTCTGTGAACATTTTAGACACATGCCAGCCTTGGGAGGATGCGGTCAGTGTGGTATTAAGGGAAGACACACAGCACTGAGGTAACTTCCTGCTGCTCTGTGAAGTGGCAGTTCTGGTAGACCAACTTGGTGGTGGTGACATGGTGTCAGAAAAGTTATGTCTTCTGATAGAACCAGAAAGAGGTTTGTAAAGCTATTCAATCAGATTTAAAAAGTAAAAACAAAAAACCATTTTTCTGTATATCCTACATTGTTCTGTTTGGGTTTGATGATGATTGCATTGTAATACAGCAGAAGGAAGGAAAACAAAGCTGACTGATTGGGTAAAGAATGAGTTATTAGGGCATACTTTTCTTATGGTAACAATAATTCAGTTCAAACAGAAGACAGATCCAAGGAGAGAAAGAGACCTTGGGATCACTGAAATTAGAATTTTCTGAAGATCTTGCAGAATTTGTGGCTCTGCATCATTCAGAAAGAAAAAGGAAAAAGTCTGAAGGAGACAAACTTCTAAAGCAAGTTGCTAAAAGTTTGTCTAGTGTAAAAGCACAGAGTGAAGTGGTGTAAGATCCTTTCTGATATCTTCTGAGATGATCGGAAACAAAGAAGACAAACACATAGCAATGAATGAGTGCTGTGGTTTTTAGCTTTTCTGACTCTTGCCAGAATCCCCCATCTTCAGTGGTGCTGCACCCATTCTTTACGTGAGAGACTGTTTATTGCAGAGTGGTTCTCCGAGGCGGTTTCTCACCCAGGGCTGACTGTTGTGCTCGGGTACATATCTGAGGTAGTGGATAAGATAAAGGAAAAACCCCTACTGAATGTTGAGGAGAGAGCCGTGACCTGAGTCAGCTTGCACTCAAACGTGGGGCCTTCTGAGGCTCTGCAGCATTTGCACAGTTTGGTTCTGTTTCTTTAGAACAAGGGCTTTGAGTGTGTCTTAGAAAAAGCATTTAACATAGGGCTTTTAAATAGTGCAGACATGCTGTCTGGGCTGGGAAAGATAGAGGGAAGGGAACTGAAAGTGTAGTGAATCCTTGCTGCTCTGAATAGACAACAATGATTGTGCTTTTGTAGCGCTATATATACTTGCCAAGGCAATCCGATCAGTGTTTGTCTTGAACTAACTAATCAATGTGGTGTTGAGTTCACTGCTATTTATCAGGAGAGCTGGAACAAGAAACTAATCCAGTACATTTCATTTGTTCTCTGGAGTGGGCTTTGTTTTCATGCTAACTTCATGTAGCAAACGTTGACAGTACATATTGTTTTCCTCATTAATAAAATTTGGAACCTGTGATGTTCCCTGCAGGAGTCAAACCATGTCCAACACAGCTGAGCATGCATCTTTCTTTGACACATCCAAAGGTCAGAGCATGCACTGATCCAACGTGCTCCTTGTGGGAACTGTAGCTAAACCCTCCTGTCTCCCTGGCCAGTGCGGAAAAAGAGCTGGAGGTGGTTAGCTGTCTTCAACTCTGTTTGGATGACAGATGCCTCTGTTTTCAGCTGGGACTAACAATTTTCAGCAGAGCTGCAACATGTTCCTCTAGTCTGGGAGATCTGGATAACGTATTACACAGCTGTTCCTGTTTTTGCTTAACCTGGAAAGGGTGAAGCTGGTGGTTTTTGGAGTAAGGCTATCAGAGAGCTGTTCTGTCTGGATACATTCAGGCTCAGCTGGTGTCAGTGTGTCAGTCTGCCTTTTGCTGTTTCTTTGCATTCCCTGAGAGCTCACCAGTCAGGTGCTGTGACACTGGGATTGGTCTCTTTGGCTGACCACCGCACTTGCTCGTGCAAAGTGCCTCCTTGGGCGGAGGCAGCATTTTGATTCACTTACAACTGAAAGTCTGCAAAGGCTTTGTTTCTCCTTGGCTGGGCTGCCGAACGTTTTGAACTCTGAGTACAGCTGCTGCAAAGGGACAGTTAGCCTCTGTGCCAAGACGTGAAGGAAGCAAAATGATCCATGTTTTGTTGCAAGTCTTTTAGTACTGCTCATATAGGAATTTCTAGTTTCTGTATGATTTATTTTTTTACTCAAAGCGATGCAGTGAAGAATGTGTGCATGCCTGTCTTCCTTTCTGCTCCCAGATCTCTGCACCTCCCTTAGGAATCCAATAGTTGTTGAAGAAAGAAGAGGGAGAAGAACAGTACTGCTATTTTGGATAAAATGTCACAGAGAAAAATGTTTTTATTTCAACAACGTTGCACAATAAAAATCACTGTTATAAGCCATTTTTCAGAAACAGGTATTTATCACAAAGTCCTTCTCAACTAAGATGTGTTTTAGGGACACTTTCTGATGTGTTTTTCTCCCATAGTGCAGAAAGAACTGTCAGCACAATCTGCTTGGCCTTGTCATAATGGTCTGATGCTGAGAATCCTTTCATCGTCTTGCCTCCCAGAAGGGAGACTTGAGAGGAAACCCCCATCTCAGAAAGAAACATGCTCTGCAGTCAGGTCTCTGCACCAAATGAGAGGTTACCCCAGTCTGATTTGAAGTGCATAATTGCCAGCTTTGGTTCCTGAATCTCTGCCCGAAGTTGCATCCTCAGATTTCTACTTGGGTGCATTGCCACAGTTTTCTTTCAGGCTGAACCCTCTCCCGTTCTGTATATTTATGGCTGTCCTCAAAAAATTATAAAGGCTGGGCAAATGCCCTCTCTAATCAGTGAGCTTGGACCCAGGAAGAATCTGGCTCCAGGTAGAAAGCCAGGCATTCAGCTTTCCTGGCTCCATTTTCAGTCATGTCATGTCTCTGTACTTACCATCTCTCTCTTAAATGCATCTCTGGAGACTTTGCAGGCTTTTCTTTTTTTTTCCTGGGGTGCTCTGTGAGGTGCTGAGTCAGAAACCCTGATGCAACAACTTCCTTGTTGAAGTGACTAACACTGCTTGTAGGCCTGAAAGCATTGCTAGCTAAAAGCCAGTTGGAGAATTTCTGCTGTAGGGAAGATGAGATAATAGGATTATAATTCTGAGACAGATCACCTGTTAACTACAAGTTTCAGGACCTTGTACTCTTGGGGCAGAAGTTGGAGTTGTGCATGCTGATCTCCTACATGTAGCAATCTAGCCCATGCAGGCATTAACCCAGTCCTTTGCTTCATTGATTCACATCTCCAGCCAGTTGCTTGCCTTTCCTCTCCTTCACACAAGTTTCCTCTGTCCCACCTCTGCTTCCTTCTAAACTTCATGCTCTCTCCTTGTGCCCCTCTCAGTGTCCTTCTGTCCTGTTCAGTGTTGGCCAGGGCCAGGGCGTGCTGCATGACACCTTCCCCCATCAGGAAAAAGAGGGACACAAAGTGGAGGCACCTTTGCTGCTGTGGGTGGCAGCAGTATGGTTTAACTCCTTGTTTTGGGTGCTGGGGGGGTAAATTTCAAGTGTGTGGCAGGTGTTCACAGCCTTGTCTGGGAGAGGAGAGCGAAGGGTTTCATCTCACAGTTGCTGTGGTTCATCCCTGGCTGCAAATGGTGCTGGTCACCCTGAGCAATTTGCATAGCTGTGGGCAGACAGACCACACAGGCTTCCTCCCAAACAGTGCATGAGAAGACCATAAAACAATTAAAACAACAGTGTGCAACCAAGGGTCAGGAATTCTCCTCCCATGAAACCATCGGATAACATGGACAGAGCTAAGTCAGGGCCATGGCAGAACAGAGCAGTTGATGATGTCATCAACCTGCCCTCCTTCTGGGTACCTTGGGAGTTTGAATTTGTGTAGAATACAGATTATCTCTGCCTAGTGCTCTTTGTGGTTGTTCTTACAGTGCGTGTGCAAAATCAGAGTATCCCGTATTTCAGAGGTGGCACTTGGGTCCTGTCAGATGGCAGGCTGAATCTCATATGAAGGTTTTGGATTTGTCTGAGTCTGGGGGAATGCTGAGGAATCCCTGGATGAGTCAGGTTTTCTGCCTGATGTTCCATTAAGAGAACCTGGGGGCTGTCTTTTGAAGATATACTTATGGGTACACTGCTGCCTGAGCATCATTTCCCATTAGCTGTGTAATAAGATTTTTCTGTCCCTCTTTCCTGTTAATTATTTACCTCTGAGAGTACATTCATAAAGCAACATGACTTATTTAGGGAAAAATGAAAAGCTTTTGCAAAGGATGGATGCTTTTTTCTCATATTTTTTTGCCTGGGTGTTGAGTACCTCATAAGGCTCAGGATGAAGAACAGATTGCTGTGAATGGGAGATTTTGCAAATGAGCATGTTCAGCTCACAAAAGGTGAGGCAGGAAAGGGGATGTAGCAGTTACAGAGTGATCTTGTAACTCTACAAGGCTTTCTGCACAGGAGGGGCTGAGGGAGAGAAGGAAGCATAACAGAAATTGGTACCAAAAAGCTTATTCATGAAGCCTCCAGTGGAAACAGGACGTGAGTTTGAAAAGCAGCATAACTTGCATAGAAACAGGCTGTGTGAATGGTATCAGTGGGTTCACACATGGTCCAGGCTGATAGCAGTTCCTATGGTAAGGGCGTGGTTCTTATCGTGGTAGGTAGTAAACAGCTGCACAAAATTTAGTCATGCTTGCAAAGTCAAGTGCAGGCTTCTATCTCTGAATTGCTGGTTGCTGAGCCAGGGTGGAATATCTAAAAGCATCTGAATCATTTAGAAGCACAGCTCTTCATGACTCTCAGATGAATACTTGCTCTTTCACTTGGGCAATTGTTGCTCCTCTCCAGTTGTCTCTACAGTGCTGTAGTTATGCTGAGTCATTTGGGGAGCAGTGCCAAGGGTTCCTTACTGCCCAGGACAGTGAATAAATAAAAAAAAAAAAGGAGAGCGTTTGATAGACACTGCTCTTCTGGTGAATATGTGAGTGTATTTGTAGAAAAAGGACCCTTCCACAAGGGTGAAGGCTGGCACAGCCATACAACCATCAGGAGGGATATGTGGAAAGGTAGTTGATGCCAGACTTGATTTTGCTGCTTATTTGTGTACGGATAGATCTCCCTGTGAGCATCCCAGGAAAGAAAAGGAAAAGGACAGGAAAGTTCAGATGTCAGATCAGCCCCGAGGAGTCCACTGTGGCTGTCGCTAGCCTTGAAGAAGAGCCTGGTCAGCCAAGTGTGTTCCAGGACCTGACAACAAGGAGCTGCTAACATTTCTGTGTGCTACTGCAGTGTGTTCCTCTCCTCTTTCCTCTCAGAGCTGGAGTGTGCAGGAGGGATTGCTTCAGCTCTCCAGGAAGTTCTAGGCAATGTGTCCTCCACATCTTCCTCTCAGTAGAGACTTTACAGTGCTACTTAAAGACACAACCTGCTGAACATTTGGGGTAATTCATTCTAATTCCACATGGCCAAAGCCCAGCCCTTAGATGGGAATTGTTCTTCTCCTTCTGGAAACTCAGTGAAATTGTTCAAATGAGTCATTCTAAAAGGCGGAGTGGTGCAGCAGGTTTATTGTAGAAATCAGAGGCTAAAACAGAGGTTGCTTTGTATCGCCCATGTCTTCTATTTCCACCTATTTGGCCTTGTTCCCTGGGGTGGGTTGCATTGTGGGTTGTCCAGTCAGATTTTGCCCAGCTGTATGGGAATCTTCCATACAGCTCAGAAAATACCATTCATTAGCTACACTCCAGTCATGTCAGGAGGCCAGTGTGGGGCGAGTACGCGCGTTTGCCCAGACGCACAGTTACGTGCAAGCACACACAAAGAGCTTGCAGTTAAAATCTGCATGCCCTTCTCTTTTTAACAGGGGAAGGCAGCCCCAGCTGTGTATACAGCTTGGTGTTTCCCTTTGATCTGTGTTTGTTTCCAGGGTTTCTCATGGAGTAGATCCTGGCTCTCCTCAGAGCTGTCTGCTCTTTTCCAAGTTTGCAGCTGCGTAGCTGCGCACAGTGAAGCTTGCTGGGGTGCAGCTGGTTTCAGCAGTTTGGGGTGGGGGTTCCTCTTCCCTGCAGCCCCTCCTGTTGTTTGCTTTGCTCCTGTCCTTTCCTTGCCTGTGTGCACGGCAGGGAACTGTCTCATTCTGCTAATGGAAACGGTGCCTTGCAGATGCTTCAAGATCCTCCCTTTTACTTAGCCCACCTGCTCCACAGGCTTGGCATTAATGCCCTTTGCCAGCTGCAACTGCCACTCTGAAGCAGATCTTCTGCTCTGTCACCCAGGTCAAAGCTTAGGGAGGCAAAATTCCCTTTCACTTTCCAAAGGCTCAGCACGCTGCCCTTGCAGCTGGCTCAGGCCCTGTGCCTAAAGGAGGGCAAGAAACTGTTCTTCAGAAGAGAACTTCTGAAGTTTTCTGAAGCTGTCAAAGATGGGGCTGAGAGGGGCCTGCAGCGCTCATTTATTCTGTCCCCTCACCTCAAGGCAGGATAAGCTCGATCTACAGCTTTTCTGGCAGGTGCCAATCTAGCATGGCCTTAAAAGCATTTGACAGCAGGATTGCACAGGGAAACAGTGCAACATCTTGCCCTGATTAACTGTGGTTACTGCTAGAAAGTTTTGTCTAACATCTGACTAAGAAGAAAATGATTTCAGCATTGTTCTAGGGAAGAAAAGAAGCCGTCCAAAGTTGAGTGCCTCTGTGAGTGTGAAGGAGAGAGTCCCAAATGCTGAATATAGTAGTCAACTTTCATAGCAAGAATCACTCTCTTAGACCCTAGCAGTATGCTGAGGAATTCTGGCTGAGATAGGCAAATGTGGGGAACAAAAAACATTGATCTTTTCTTTTTCCAGTGTGTTTCCCACTTCACCTAACCCAAAGAGCAACTCTGATGCCAAGAGAAGTGGGAAACTGGATGGGAACACTTTGTTTCCCGTGGATATTCTACGTAATATGACCCTCTTAGGAAATACGCAGAGCCTGTTCTCCATGGTGTGACCTCTTTTAAACTTTTCTTGGCTTGGAAAAGCAGCTTACAGGCTTGGTGCTCACTGGAAAAAGCACATATGGGGATATATTTCAGTGAAGGGTTTGCAAAAGGGGAGAAGAAGAGAAATCTTATTTCTAGTGTCGCATACTTGAGGAAAACATGCGAAGACCCTCTGGAGTCATGAGTGTCCTTTGGAGTTTCTTTGAGTTGGTGGTTTTTCTTAGTGATGTCTGATAAAAGTACATGTGGTGGGGAAAGAGCAGAATGGAAGGGGGTTGTACTGTGTGTTGGGCACACTGGAAGTGTTTGGCAGCTGTCAGAGTGGAAAGCTGTGGTACACAAGCAGGGGACTCGCATAAGCCCTCCAGGCTGGCTCCCAGGTCTGTGCAGACAGCGCTGCCTTGTGCTTCCCCTCAGCCATCCAGGGAGAGCAAATGGCCTGAGATTCTTAAAGGCTTTTTTATCTTTTCATTTCAAAGGTGCTTTTTTTAATTTATTGTGCTCTTATTTAAAGTGAAAAATATGATTAATCTTGCCAACTCTTGTAATTGTCCCTGCCATTCTGGTGATACTCACTGAATCCCAGCACCTGGAGTTAAGTGTTTTCTATCCCCCACATAAAACCAGTGTATGAGTCAACGTAACCTGTATTTAAAAAACAGAAAGAAGAGGAAGCATCCTATGTAGGTGTTTGTTTGCTTTTTTTAATCATGTGATGTCTGAGCTCCTGTGGTGTATATTTTTTTTACGGGGCCTAAACTGTAATCTTTTGGCTGCATGGGATTAACAGCAGGACATCAGAAACTGAAGGTTTTAAAGAAATAAAAAGTTTTATGCCTGCTTGATTGCAAAGTCAACAATACAGCCTTTGTCTCGTCTTCCTGATTCTGACTAAACTCCTTTGAAATTCCATCTTGAGAATTTCTTGGGACAGATGTAAGAGAAGACCTCAGATAGATTTTGCTTCATATATGGGGAGAGGGGAGCAGTGAGTTACTGATCCATTTTGGGAAATGTGGCCATCTTGTACTCTGAGCCTTATTAACTACCAGAGAAAGCTGAATGAATTGACTTCCCAAAGAGTCCTGCTCTCTTGGCTCTTCCTATACCAGTGCCATTGCTGGGCTACGTGAGCACCTGAAAACCAAGAGTAGATTTAGCTGTGCAGTACTCCCTGAAGGAATTAGGATTAGCTCCATTTTGTGAATGAGTGGTGCGTGCTTCAGTTCCTCAAGGGATTTACCTGGGGTCATGCAAGTTGTCTGTGGACAAATCTCCTGACTCTCACTTAAAGGTCTGGCCTGCTGGATAACCCTTCCCTACTTGTGGAGAGGGTTGAATTGTCATCTCCAGTTAGTTGCTACTTCACCCTTCCTGAAAGTGCCTGCAAGCTCTGCCCGCGCCAGGCTAGCACAGCACTAGGAAAGTCAAGAAGTTTGTGCTTCTGGTTTGCTGTTCGGCTCTCATGGTGAAAAAACTCACCACAGCCTCTCCCAAGGTGAGTTGTTTTAGGATTAAATTACCTTTTTTGTTGTTTTTCTTGGGTTTTTTAGTGGTTTTGCAAACCAACTAGGAGTGATCCCAGGATAGGATGCTACAAAGAAAATACCTGATGGTGAAGCAGTAATTAATCTTGCCTAAATTCACGAGGCCCTGAGAGTGATATAAGCCCTACAAAAGAGCAAGGAAGGAGTGTGACTGTGACTATAAAGCAGTGCTGCTGCAGGTATTTCTGTAAGGTCATGTGGTTATTTTCTTAAAACTGTTCTGAGAGCTGAGCAAATGGAAAGCAGTTTCCACCAAACCAGAGGACTAGATGTTCTAGCTCCTCCCTCTTTTTCTTTGTCTTTTTAAATTATTTTTCTTTCCAAAACAAGCCATGGACCTTTCAGTGTCTGGTTTGTTCCCAGGTGGGGTCCTAACCCTTTCCCTGCTGGGAGAATACAGGGTCAGCAAGCATAAGGCAGCTAATCCTCCCATAAATGTTAGTTTGCTCAACTACAGCTGTTCTTGGTTTGTGAGAATTAAATTTGTATCCATTTGAGGCATTGAAGAGCCAGACAGGGGTCATAGTGGTCTTCTGCAGCTGATCAAGAGTTCACTAGGTAGAGTGTCCTGTGCTTAATATAATGACTTTTTGAGCCCTGTTGAAAACACCAGAAGTTTTGTAGTTGAGCCTAAAGAGGTTGAGCAATTTTCATGTGTTAAAGATACATTTTGTCTTGCTTTCTGCTCAAGGAAATTGTTTCCAAGTGGCCAGCTCCAAGATTCTTCCTTGTTTGAGGTTTGAGCTGTCTCACATCTCTTGGCCTTCACACACTCCCAGAGGAGAGAAAGAAGATGTAAGGAAGGTGCCAAATTAAAAGGAAAGGGCAAGGGGGGGTGTTTGTGTTGGTTTTTTCCCCTGAAGTTTACATTGTTTTAATTTTCTTGATGATACACTTGACTCCTCTTTGGAAGAATTGCATAATGAGTTTGTATTAGCATATCATACCAGCTAAGCAAGGGCAAGGTGTGTTTTCACACTCTCTGGTGCCTCTTTGCAAAAAGTCTTTTTTTTCCAGGTACCTCTGCATGTATGAGATCAGAACATGACTCACCTGCTGTCAGTGTGCTGGGAGCTGTGCTCTTTTCAGTTTTCCCTCCTAAGTAACATGTATAGTTAACTTGAGTTAAAACCATTTGTCACTTAATGTTAGCAGACACCTAGACTCTTGAAATGCAATATTGCTGCTTTTTGCTGTGCAAAAATCCGTATCCAGCAGGAAAAATACTGCTAGGATCTCTTAAGTTCTCCTTCCTAGTGCTTTTTTTCCAAACATGCATCTGAGAGTGACCTTGGCTGGTAATTCATTTTCTCTGGGAAGTTTGAGGTTAAATTTAAAATAATTTTACAAGGTGAAATTACATGCACTGCTTCCTCTGTTCCAGATGTATGCCCTCTCTACCTGAAAGGTACAGTAGATATTTGATGACTCCTTAAATATTTCTGACAGTGTGAAGAGATATTAGATGAAGAGCACATGCTTTCCTTCTGGCATAAAAGATTGTGTGTAAACAAGTATGCCAAATGGTCACATTCTTAGAATGTATTTTCATTAGGAGTTTTTTTCCATGAGATGAGGAAACTGAAATATAGCTTCAGAAAATAGATGTATGGGATGAAAAAATTCTTAGTAGCAATAGCTTATCTGGGTAATTTAAAAATTATGTTAATGACAAAAACAACTTCTAGTACCAGATCAGAATCTGTACTTGATAGTCAAATTTCCCACTCATTATTTTGAAAACAGGAAATATGTTTTCCCAAATAACAAGTTAGTAGCATCCTTTACATTTTCACTGATGTACAGATGTCTCTTATAAAGCAAATGCTTGCTTCTTCCAGCTGGTTGATGGAGGTACAAGCTTGAAACTTGAGTGTATTTGGCAGGCACCAAAGTCTCAGGTCTCTTCCAGTAGTGTTGTAAAGAAACAGAGGCTTTGAGGTACTGTCTTTGCTTTTATTGCTGTGACACCCTGTGGACTATGGATAGCTTTCCCTCTGTAGGCAGGAAACCAGTCCATGGCTACTCTCCAGCTGCCTGGTGGGAAACTGCCTTCTGCCTCAGGTTCCGCCAGGCTCAAGTGCAGGCATGGGGGATTCAAGGGTCTCTGCAGATCCTTGCTAATTCATCTGTTTTCTGCAGTGCACCATCTTTGATTTCTTCTGTAGAGGCTGGAAGGACTTGGTGGTAGTAGGTCTGAACTGGAGAGCTTTTCCCATTGCCTGGCAGTTTCAGAGGCTGTTAGGGATTATGGAGTGAGAGCGTCCTGGCTTCTCAGTGTCTGACTGCAGAAACCTTGCAGGAGCCTGAAATACCTCCTAATTTCAAAGGCATGGTGCTTAGCCAGGAAACCTCTGAACAGAATGATCAAGAATAGCTGGAGAGTTTGGAAATCTTGCCTATCTTTGCTGGTGACCTAATTCTAGCAGTAAAGCTGAAAATCCGTAGGTCGCAGCAAAGCAGGTTACTGCCTCCTCTGCAACGAGGCAGGTTTCTGATGAATGGCACAGCTGCTTTGCAGGCATGTTGGCAGCATGGAGGAGGATGCTGCACTGACTTGGCGGCTCTGAGCACACTGTGTATCCCTAGAAGGATAATTACAATGGTATTAGTGAGAACGAGGGCATAGGACACTGCTGGCTATTTAAAGAGCAGGGCTATTTTTAACCACCTTTTAACAAAGATGGAGTTTTTATTAGACTGGGCTTTATAATTAACCAGCCTGGGTTGCATGTTGATGTTTGTGGCTTACTTTGCACATTCCCTAATAGTCAAACGCAGGATTGTAACCGTATCTTACTGCCAGGGTAGGAAATGGCAATACCTGCATGGTTGGCAGCATGATTGAAAAGTTGGTGGCAAATGATCTTGTGCAAGAGGTACCAGCGTGTGGCCATGCTGGCAGCTGGGCTGTGTTTTTAAGTCAGGAGAACATGATGTGGAGCATTTGTGGCCTCTGATGGCTGTAGGGTTTAGCATGTTGTTGTAAGCACGGCTCAGCCTAAAAGGAGTTTAGCTGGGAACACTGTCTTCTGTGCTACGGTAAAATACAGTTAATTATATTCACCACAGATTAAAATACTTTCTGACTAATGACCAAGATCAATAATAGTAGATCCTGAATATACAAATTTAGGGAGGACTCTGCTCCAGAGCATCTGTTGCTTTTTGATATCTCTTAACAACTGTCTGAATTGCTTTCAAGGAATGACATGGAGAAGCTGGGAGGAGGGAAGAGAAACTGATGCACAAGCACTGAGGTTGGTGCTGGATCTGCATGAAAATGCAGGGGTGAGAGAAAATGCCAGGCATTGATTGACTCCATTCCTCTGCTGGGCAGATGGCCACCTATGCTGCTCTCCTCACCTTTTCATTGTGAAGCCCAGGCTGTTACATTTGATCTTTTTCTACTAAGTCCAAGCAGCCTGTCTCATTGGTGCCTCTGAAGATCAAAGGGGTTGTGAAAGGATGAGCAGTCATGTTACTGAGCAGCTGTGAGTTCATTCTGGAGGAGGCACCTTCCAAAATGGCATAATTTTTATTATTGTGAGCATCAGTATTCAAAGGTTTTTGCCATTGCCTTTCCTTGTTTTGGAAGTCATGGGATTACAGATAGTCTCTTTTCTTTTTTAAATTATTTTATTCATTTAAATGAAGCTTCTGTCTTCTAGGCATCTAATTCAAAGAGGAAAACTTCAAGATGTGCAACAAATAGGACACAAAGACCCAGAAGTTATTATGTGGATAAAATCAGTCTCAGATATATCACTTCAGCTTCAGAATCATGGTGTTGCTTAAGTATAATTATTTGGGATCTGTTTGATTTAAGATTTTTGTGTACAGTCACGGGATCCTGTTTCAATGTCTGTGCATTTGGCAACTCTATTCTTGTTCCAGAGAGTTCCCAATCCAGCAGAATGTCAGAGAAGAGGACAGACACAAAGGCTGGACAGGCTGAAGGATGACAGCTAGTGATAGCAGAGCAGAGCAAACAGTGCTGTCAGGGAACAAGAGAAGAAGAAGGTAATAGAGACTCAGTGTGAGATGAGACCAATCCTACTCCCTGAAATGCCCTCTGAGATGAGAATGGGATTCCCAAGTTTTCAGAGGTGTCCTGTTCACAGCTGTGTCTGCAGTGCTGGGGGCTTGAATCCTGGAAGTGGAAGCTCTCTGATGTGTCCACGTAACTCAAAGTGTGTGTAGGCCAACCCCCTCACCCACTGAACAGTGTGATTTACCCATAACATTGCACAGTGTGGACAGGCTGATCAGCCACTGGCACATACAGCTAAAGCTCTTACCACTCCATATTGCAGCCCAGGAGACATCTGTCCTGCAGGAAATCCAAATCTTTCAGCCAGATCCCCCATATTTCACCGAAGGATAGGAGGCTGGCTGACTTCCCCTCCCTCCATCCCTCTCTTTGGCTTCTTTGATTTTGGAAAAGCTTGAAGTAATTAATTTGCCTTCAAAATCATAACAGCATTAGGAGACCCCTCTCAGTAACACTCAGTTTTCTACCCAGAAGGATCTCAGAGAGGTTTTGACGGTTGTGTGGTGCAGAGAGAAGTGGAGAGAGCACGTCTCCCTTGGACTGCAGTAGTAGGCTAGAAAGACCTATGTTGGAATGGACCAGTGGTGGCAACACAGCACTTGGCACAAGGTTTGTTGATCTTGCAGCTTCTGTTTGCAAAGAGCCTGAAGCTCTTCCAAAGTTAACATCAGTGATGAGTCTTCCCACCTACAAGAGTTGGGAGTAGAAGTAATTTCTGTGTGTCTGTGGGGTGCACTTGGCCATATGGTCATGCTGCATTGGAAGGCCACACAGGGCTCAGGGACAGTCAGGGTAGGGTTTGTAGGAATGCCTCCTTCAAAGTGTATAGTGGAGACTGTGGGCAGTATATTTTCAGGTAAAACCCTTGCTTTATACTTACCTTAAGGCTTGCAGCTTCTGTTGCCAATGTGGAGAAGGGTTTGTGTGCTGCAAAACTGGCCATTTTTTCCTGAATATTTCAGTTGTTTGGTAAAATGCTTCCTTTCCCAGTTTTGGTTTGTGACTGAAGTGGTCTTTGGTTTCCTTGTTTTAGTTTGTGACTGAGATGATCTTTGGACAAAAGGCTGCTGATGTGGAGTACATCAATACATTGCTGTTTGTAATTTGTTTCCTCTTATGGGCTTGAATCACTACACTGCTTTCTTATGCATTGTGTCATCCTCTGTCTCCCTAGTACGTGGCTTGTCACCAGGCAGAGGTGCACTGATTTGTGTGACTTTGAAAAACTGCATTGCCTGGGTTGGTTTTTTTTCATTATTACTATTATTGTTCTTACTGTTGTTAGGTCATAGATGTCATCATTTGTGGTTTGTTTTTCATTTGACCTTGATTTAAGAATACAGTTTGGGGGCGTGTTCATCTCTAACTTTTGCAGACAGACCTGGCATAGTTAAGATGAGGCTGAAAATGTTGCCTATAGAACTTTTTCGTTCCTTTAAACTCCTGTCTACAATATGTTGTCAGTCCTAAATTTTCATTTGTTTATTTTAAATGGTAGATCTTTACATATAAAAAATGTGACTATATAAAGGATTTTTTCAATTACTCTTTCATGGCACATATTATTAGCATTTGCAATACAATACTCTTGCATACAAGGGAGCCATCGGTAGAAATTGACTGGAAACAGAGTCGATGAGCAAATATCTCCTTCTAACTGGGAGCAACCACAGGAAAATAATCATGAGAAGAGACCTGATTTAAAATCAGAAAGCAAGGCTTGTTCTGAATGATTTCACAGCTCAGGTGGAGAATATGAACCTCTGGCTGTGTATTTCCGAGGCAGATTCCCTTCTCAAACCCGTGTCTGGTCTCTGGTGTCCCGTGGAAGCGGGGCGGGCGGCTGTGAGTGTGTCTATGGCAGGCTGGCCGGGCGCCACCGCCGCGTTCCTGCGTGGCCGGAGGGCTCGCAGCGGTTGCGTAACTGCGCTGCAGCAGCACAGACAGCGGGGCTCGGCCCCTGCGCCCGCTGCCTCCGTCCTCAGCCCTCAGCCGGGGCCTGGCGAAACCTCTGCTTCGCTGGAGACAGCGCTCAGTAAGGCCGGGAGCAGAGACGGCGCACAGAGAGCCGGGCTGGGGGTCAGGCGAGAGTAAGGGAAAAACAGCAAGTCGTATGATGGCTGTTGGAGATAAGCAGCCTCTGACCTGTGAGTTGCTTTGAGAAGGAAACCGTATTTTCCCTGCCCTGTCGTTTTTGCATGTGTTTCTCGTTACTTGTATCTCAAAATCATTCTTGTCCAGTGAATTATTGATGTGGGGTCACATGCGTTTCTCCAGGAATTGCTTTCTTTAACCAGTGATCCCTCCTGAATTTTTTAGGCAATCTGTTAGCTCTGAAATCCAAACAAAGTTGGTGGTTTCTAATTTCAGGGTTACGTTAGATTCGACTTTGAAAAAGCTTAGAGGGAAGAGGAAACATACGATAATGTTCTTTTCCATGTTAGGATCTTCCTTCTGTAGGTTCTTTTGGTGCTTCTTTTGGTTTGGTTCTGTTTTTTTAACATCTCTCAGAGATCAAGTGTCTGATGCAGCCTCAGTGGAACTTGAGCATATTCCTAATGTTGAGCATATGCTTAAATCCACTGTTGAATTCAAGCCCTATAGACCTGGAGGCATAGTACAGAAATATTTGGGAAACGCTTTTCTTTTCCCTCAGATGCTCCCTTTTCTCAACATACAAAATTAAGAATTCAGCATTTTGAACTGCCACTGGAGACGAGTTGGTCATTTCCTGCTGGGAGGGAGTCGATCTTTTAAAGATGGGAAGAGAATGTGTGTGTGTCTGTGCATGTGTGTGTTTTGCAGATGTTCAGGCCTTGATTCAGCAAAGTCTCTCAGCAGTGTCTGACAAGGGGATAGTGCTGAGTCTGGTAAACCTGCTGCTCTGGAGCTGTGTGTGTGTGTTTGACTGACTCCTTAGCAGAGAAAGTTTCTTTTCTCAGTTTCCATCACTTCTGCCCATCGTGGAAGCGGGGAAGAACCTCGCACAAATCCCAAACCACTTCTAGCAAGGGAGCTGTTGTCTCTCCAGGAATGTTAACATTCAGGGATGACTCGTGTCCACAGCCATTTCTGCAGGGTGCACCAGAGGAGGGTGGAAAGGGCGGTGGGGGGTCACCTGCTTGTCAGGGGGTGCACAGGGTCTTGGCTGAGCGCACCAGAGCCCAGGGAGGGAAACTGCAAGTGGCCTTACAGCCCTGGCCTGGCCCTTGCAGGGAACCCCTTGGGCATTGAAGGGAGATAGGTTTCCAGCCCCTGTGTAGCCACTTTGTGACCAGCAGAGCTGGTTGTGACTTGGGGCTGCCACCATAGGTCCCTCAGCTCTCTGGGGACTTCCCAGGCAGGGAGGAAACTGGTGGCTTTGTGCCCAGCTTGCTGTGATGCAGTGTTGGGGTAGGTTGATTCTGACCCAAACTCCTCAAAAATGTACTCAGAGGTGTGAAGGAAGGAAACGGGAATATTTTTTTTGCACCCACACCTTCTTCTGCAGTGCAGTTTTGATTCAGGCAAAAGACAGCTGAGTTCCTGCAGTGGGATTTGCGTGTGTGTTGTACAGTGAGACAGCTGAAGCTATGAGCAAAAAGCACGCATAAATAAAGGCTTCCTCCCTGTGCTTTATATAACCAGAGTGGGTGATGTCATTGGGAGCCAGAGAGGAGAGCAGGCTGTGAAATTACAGCCCTCTGCAGCCCAGCAGAGCCAAGTGCAGGGGGGGCTGCAGAGAGCAGGAGCCAGGCTCCCCTCTTGTAGAGGCTCAGGACAGGGGGCAGCTGGGGGGTAGAAGTAGATAATCCAAATACAGTCAGATAATCCAAATACAGTCAGAAGCTCTTGCACAGGCACAAAGGGAAAGCAGGGAGAACAGCAGGTGCCCAGTGAGCAGCAGGGGGGCTGCTGTTTCAGAGGCCAGCACTCCCTTCCTCCACATGCAGTTATCTATAGCTTGTTGTGGTTGCACTGGCGGGGCTGTGAGGCTGCTAAGCTTGCTTATCCTTCCTCTGCTTCAGTCTCCCGGCCCGCTGCAGCTCCTGGCAGAGAAGAGAGGGCATCCTTGCTCTGCTTGCCCCTCCATATCCCAGAGGAACTTGCTTTTAGTCTCTTCCTGGCCCTGCGCAGGGGAGAAAGCAGAAGCAGCAGAGGGGCTCTGTCCTAGCCAGAGTGGCCAGGTGAAACAGGATAAAAGATGATCCTCAGCTCTTCAGGACAGAGCCTGTGTTACGTTTTCTGAAGCCTCTCAGGTGCTTTGCTCCTTTTCTGGCCATCCTGATGTGCCACCCCAATATGGGAATCTCAAACAGGAGTCTTCCCTCTCACCAAGCTGAGCAGGAAGAGAGAACAAGGCTGATCCCTTGGGAAGGTAGAGACCCTCCTTTTTTCAAATTCTTCACGGATTTCTTCTTCATCACATCCAGCACCTATAATGTGCTTAGGATGCTGCTGTGAGAGTCTGATTTTTTCCAAGCCCACTTAGGCAGGAGGAAGGGCTCCAGCTTCTCCCCACTCCCCTGCAGCTAGCATGCAAAGGCTTTGGCCTCCGCTGAAACTGGAATTATCCTTCTGCCATCCTCTGTCTTCCTCAGGATCAAGGCAGCGAGAGGCAGCAGCCCTTTGCACCAAGCCTGCACTGTTTCTCTGTTACATAACAATATGGGCATTTAGACTTGTTTTTCCAGATATTGGCAGATGCGTCAAATATTGGCATAATCCAGTGGTTTACATGAAAAGCCGTCTGGCTCTGTCTGGAGGCTGCACAATGCTGGTATTTTCATTGAATGCAAGAGCCTGCAGCGCTGTCAAAGCCACGTTACAACAGAGTCCAGGTAAACAAGGGGAAAAGACACTCACATCATGGTGTGACCAGTGGAATTACAGCTGCCCATGTACAGCTCCAGGACTTGATAAGAAAGATTAATGGGTTTGTGATTACTTTCTCTCTGAAATGGTCTTTTAGCTGCGTCTTCTGTGATGCTTTTCAAAGAATCACAAAATGGTTTAGGCTGGAAAAGACTTCAGTGATCACTGAGTTCAACCTTTGACGAATCACCAATTGTCGACTAGGCCACAGCCCTGAGTGCCACCTCCAGTCCAGTGAATAGCGGTTCCACCACCTCCCGGGGCTCTGGAGTTTTATTTCGATGCACCCGTCAATGCCAGTGTGTGCTCTGAGGTTTGAGAACCCAGCATGGTCTGCTGGGGCTGTTGGAAATTGGGAGAGGTCAGGGACTGGGATTGGGTTAGATTTTAAAAATAAAAAGACAAGGAAACGTATTGAACACTGCTGAGGGAAGAGAACTGGGGAAGTTGTTCAGTTTGATCTCTCTGAAGGAAAGCAGCACACTCACGTGCCAGAACAGTTTGCAGGCTTGGTTGCTCTTCCCTATCCCAGTGTGGCTCAGCTTGGAGTGCAAAATAGGCGGAAAATCCAACAGCAGCACAGAAGTAATTGCTTTGGTCAAACCTCTTCCAAACCTGCCTTGGCTCAGCCAACACCACTTACCCCTGCAATGTGCTTGCAGCCTGAGCTGTGCTGTGTGCCGTCATGAGCTCATCAGCTCACACCACACCTGTGTCCCAGGCAGATGTCCCCTCCTGATGCCTGGTGTGCCAGCACAGGCCATCGCCCCTGCTGCAGGCCGTGACCTTTGACCACCAGCCCGCAGAGCCAGGGGGCAGGAGTGACTTCTCTGAAAATGGTCTGCATGAACCTTGGGCAATCTTCTGGGCTCTGAGAGGCAATGTGGGGATCAGGATTGGAGGGATGTCCCCTTTGTGGCCGTGCATGCTGGGGAAGTAACCACCAGGTTTTCCTCGTGAGGACAGACCCTCTGACTGCTTTGTCCCCTCCCTGCCCTTGTCAGGGTGTGTAACCTGTACCAGAGTGCAGTAACCTCCTTCAATCCACTGAGGTGCTGGGGCACAACGGGAAGTTTTTCAAGTGTCCAGGGTTTTATCACATGGCTGGACCTTTGCCTGTAGGTTTCAGGTGCTTAACACAGTTGATCTTGTTGAGTCTGCACATAACCCAGCTTTTGACGTGGCACATTGGTGCCGCCCTTTTAATTGCTGCCTCAGCAATCCAGCCAGTGCTTGCTCCTGTCCGAAGCTGATCACTGGTTCCAGGAATTGCAGTTCCTGGTGCAGCGCCTTCCCGGTTCCTGGTAGAACAGTGCTGAGGCTCAGCCAAAAGCTCAGGCTGTAGATGTGTTGTGCACTTCTCCATGCATTCAGGACTGGACTGTGATACCTTTGCCCCTGGTTAGATGTTGATTACCCAAAATTTTTGTTTTCTGTTACACAAATAATTTGGTTTTCACCCTGGGCTGGGAGCTGCTACCAGGTCTATGGTCCCTACCTGTAGTAGGTGCTACGTAGCAGTCTCCTCTTAGGTGGAGCCCCCAGATCTGTGCACACATCTACTCAGGCTGCACGTTTAACTTGGGCTGATCCGTGGGTGAAGGGTGTTGTGCTGTGATGAGACACGTGCTACTCTGTGCTGCAGCTTGGTGGCTGTGCTCTAACAGCTCTGACTCGGTGACTTGCTTCTGTGGCCATTCAGGAAGTCTGTAGCATAGCCAAAAATGGGTTTCAAAACCCCGAATATCTGTGACCACAAGATCCTGCTCCTCTTCCTTTCTCTCTACCTGCAAGAAGTCAGTGTTGAATCTCCCGTGGGATGACACAAACTGTAGTGCCAGTGTGAACCAGCAGTACTTTTTCATTGCTTGCCCTATGGGTCATCATGGGGCACAGGGCAAATACCTGTAGTGGGTGCACACAACTGACCAAGCTCTAAGTTGAATATTGGCTTCTGAGTCGAAAAAAATCCCCCCGTTCAGCCATATGGGTTTAATGACTGTGGGGTTTGCCCTAGAGCAAGCTGAGAAGTAAGAGATGAGATTGATGTGATTACTGTTCTTTCAGTTGTATTTTTGGATTATGATTTCCCTTTTCCCATCCCTCCATTTGTTAATGTTTAATGGGAAACATGTTTTCTTCAAGGCCCTTGCTGGTCATATGCAGCCCTGTGACTGTTATTGAGACAGAATGATGGACCCTTCATAAAGAGATTTATGGTAGAAACCATGAGGAGCTCACAGCTACAGCACGGCCAGTGAACACTCCCCTGTGCTGACAGTTCATCAGCAAAACCCCTGACCCTTCCACCCTTAATCATCCTTGCTTGTCACTGACATAATTGCCTGATTACAGACTCCTCTCCCCCACCCCTTTCAAACTGGGTGCAATAGTGCATTTGAAAAACAAATGGAAATGAACTGTCCGTGCTCTTTTTTTTCTTTCTTTTTTTTTTTTCTTCCCCTGCATTGAGATGGATCAGGCGAAGATTCAGTTTCTTTGTGCAAGAGCAGGAGCTGGGATAGGCTTTCAGGACTCTTTTGCACTGGTGTTTCTTGCATGTGAATGGTAAAGCTGATGTCATTGTGTTATTGATTGGGATGACAACTTTGGACATAAATCATTAATGTCTGGGAAAGAGAGAGGGAGGGGGGAAAAGGCAACCCACACTCGATAGTTTTCCATAAATCTGCTGTTCATTCCTGCATATGTGATCCAGAGGATGAGACAGCAGGAACAGTTTTCGTCTGCAGCTGGAGGACGATGTGCTTTGCTGCTGCTGCCTGAACCATTTACCCCAGAATATGTTGCCATCTTCTGCAGAAAATGGTTCATAATCACCAGCGGTGTTGTTGTGCTGGAGCCTGTCTTTGAACATGTGAGCCAAGGTCAGAAGTCTGCCCGGGGCAAGGTCTTGGGTTCTCTCATTCCCACAGCCCTTGCACCCCCAGCAGCATTTCAGACCTGGGCCCAGAAAGGAGTGCAGCTCTCGGGAACTACCATCCCTCTAGCTCCTTTGACTGCCAGCAGGGATTGTTTCACTGTTTTGAACTGACTATTTTTCTCATTGATGATCTCAATTTCATGCAGAGAGATGGTGTTCAGGTCAGTTCATAGCAAATGTCCATGAGCCAGC
The DNA here is from genome assembly GCA_013400975.1 of Atrichornis clamosus. Taxonomy (NCBI): domain Eukaryota; kingdom Metazoa; phylum Chordata; class Aves; order Passeriformes; family Menuridae; genus Atrichornis; species Atrichornis clamosus. The sequence continues at coordinate 20,687 of WBMZ01001711.1, read as the reverse complement.
AATGAAGAAGTGTGCAGGGGATAGCAGTCATTTAAAACTGCTTTCACAAAAGTTCTTCTTGGCACAACAGACAGCAAAACTGCTCAGAGAGGATGGAAACCCATGAGATACTTGCACCATTTTCCTGTGTGCCTTTGCCCCTGCACGAAGTTCACACAGATGAGTCAGATTATCAGTTCAGACAGCAAGAAAATAAACAGTGTCTGTCAGAGGTTAGCAATAATGCAAGTATTGGTGAGCAGCTGATGTTTGAAGTGTAAATAGTTTAGTGGCAGTCTCTCCTGGTACCTGCGCGTATTCTTGCGATGCATGGAAAGAGGGAAACCTGAAAACTGCCTTGTAGGGGGGCAGTAGAGAAAGAAATGACATTCCCTTGCTGAAAGCACAGCTCTGATCCTCCTGTTCTCCCCTTGCAGCCGAGCTCACCTCCGCCTGTGTCTAGAACGCTTAAAAGTTCTGATACCGCTCGGACCAGACTGCACCAGGCACACCACGCTTGGGCTGCTCAACAAAGCCAAAGCACATATCAAGGTAAGAGCTGCTTTTCCCAGCTGCTTTCAGCACGGGCTCTTGGGAAGTGCAATTTGATTGCTCATCCTTGCTGCCTAGAGGTGACTCTGTTGAAGGAAACATAACACTTTTAAAAAATAAATAAATAAATAAAAGAGCAAGCAAGCCTTGCCCCCTTGGTAAATCATTTAGCATTGCTACAAGCCACATTGTTGGAAGAGTCCATAATGAACTCTGTTAACTACGGAAATGATGGATTTGAAGAGCAGGGCTCTTGTTCTGAATGGTGATCGTTTGCTGACAGCTGCATCTCTTTAAAGAAAAACATACCTACTATTGAATGACTGCATTTTGATGGGACATGCAGCTTTTTCTCTGATGTGCTAGTGAGTTTCCACTGCTGAAGCATTAGCACAAACCACAAGAGTGTGAGACAGGGTTTGCTTCATGTGTGAACCTTCCAGCTAGCCCAGTGCTCTTCTAGCTTCACTCTTGGCTGAGTGAGACACGAAAAGAAAATGCAGCATTGTCAGTATCTGGGAGAGGCTGAAATACTTTGTTGTAGGTCAGGATATCGAGAGGGAAGATGGGTGATGAGGGAGAAAAAGCACTGCCAAAGGGACAGAGTTAGCCTGAAATGACTCCTCCTTATGCAATATGCTTGTCGTAGGAAACAAAGAACAGTACCCTGGTAGATTTCCCAGCTGCGATCAAAGAAATCTGTAGTAGGTTATGTAAATCACTCACTGAATAGAAAACTGTTTCTGAGAAATCCTACTAAACCATGCAGTCAGGAACACAGAACTCCCAGGGCACGTCTTTATGTTGGGGTGGATCATAACAAACGCTGGCGTGGTTTGGTTCAGGGCATTGAGGCCCCTGCGTGGGCAGAGGCGGTAGTGCAGGTGTCAGATCCCGTGCGGAATGACCCACAAACTGCTGCAAGTCACAGCGTTTCCCCTGGAGAGGCTCAGTCCTCAGAGACTCTTTGTACTAATGGGTATGATTTATCAGGACCTGAGAGGTGGAGAGATGTGGGGACATGGCACCGTGCTTGGAGACCGCGAGGCCGCTTAGTTCAGGGCACTTGCTGCTTAAATCCTTCCGGGACCTCTGAAGGTCTAAGCAAGGCAGGGCAGTGGAGGTGGGAGGGAAGGAGAAGAGGATGAAACTCATTATTGAGTCATATTTGATCATGTCAGAAACTTGAAGAGGCTGAAAGGAGAAGCCAACACCAGCTTGAGAACCTGGAACGAGAACAAAGATTCCTAAAGAGAAGACTGGAACAACTACAGGGTCCTCAGGAGATAGAGCGAATACGAATGGACAGCATTGGGTCTACCATTTCCTCGGATCACTCGGACTCGGAGCGAGGTGGGTGTTGCTGAACTAGCGTGGAATTCCCAGGACTCTGTGAAGTGAAAGCATGAGATTCATCCATTTTTTGTCTCTCAGCTTCCCCCTTCTTACGGCCTTCGATACTTAGGTTGCTGATTCTGCTCACACACATACACACACACACACACACACACACACATGGAGAGTTTAGTATTTTGCATGAGTTCTAAGTCCAGAAGAATTGTTGTTGCTGTCAACTTGAGCTGATTTCTGTGGCATTGAAAGTGATAGTGAAGTTGAGATACCCATTGTGCTTTTTGGTCTACTGAATCTCTTGGCAACACAAGGAGGAAAAATATAAGAAGATATTAATTGGTCTGAAATGGATGTTTTAAACACCTACGCCCGTACACCCCCCTACCTTTTTGCCCCCAAGCTTCCCAGAGTTCATTTCCTTAGTCAAAACTGCTGAGAGATGATCTAAACAGCTAACTGAATTCAGATAACTTTCTTTTTTAAAATATCTCTGCAGTGGAGAGAACATTAGGCACAATAAATAGTTTGATATTTACTGAGAAACCCAAAGACGCTGTATAGCTTGGGTGTGAGTCTGTAGTTTAAAACAAAAACCCTTTGGAAAATTCATAAACAATATGGGAACCAAGATAGATACCTGGTTAACTAGATCTTTGCTTTTTAAGTCTGTCTTAAAAGCAAGATGTCTGTTCCAAAATCCACTGAGCATCTTTGAGAGTAATCCAGATTCCCTTAGGAATGCATTGTAATGCTCTATAGGAGTGATCCCGGCTTTGGCAATATAATGTCAAGCCAGCAGCACGTCCAGGGGTAACTTGAAGCTCCATTTTCTCTCTTGCACTCTATTTTACCTGTTTTTTTCATGTTTCCAACACTGGGGTATTAGAGCTCCAAAGAAAGAGGTAGTGGAACATGTTCAGTGTGTGGGGTGGCTCACCTGTGCTGGCGGGTGGCCGGCAGGTGGAGGAGTCAAACCCCTTTGCCACATCCCTACGAAAAACTCCAAGCTGGTATCTAGTCTTTTTATAAGTCATGTCCACAGCCCATCCCATTCCAGGGAGAACACTGCAAGTCTTCCTGCCAGACAGCTGCTTCATTCCCTGAGCTGGGAGAGTCCCAGGATCTCCCTGGCTGGAAGGGGACACTTGGGTGTGTGGTGCTAACCTGTGTGCTTTTCTCTCATTTTCCTTTCTAGAAGAGATTGAAGTGGACGTTGAAAGCACAGAGTTCTCCCATGGAGAAGTGGACAATATCAGCACAACCAGCATCAGTGACATTGATGATCACAGCAGCTTGCAGAGTATTGGGAGTGACGAGGGTTACTCCAGCGCCAGTGTCAAGCTCTCGTTTGCTTCCTAGAACCAAGTGAGACAACAGTGCAGGGTGAATGATTTCACTGGGGTGATCAAACTGGGTCCTAGATGCCAGTATCCTCTTTCAGAAATGACATATTGACAGCTAGGCCTGGAGAGACCTGTATATAAAGCTTTTTGGGTAAAGGAAGCTTCCCCAGAAACCCATATTTGTTCATTTGGTCATGTTACCAATCCCAATTTCCACTGGCAAAAAGTTAGACCAAACACTAGTCCCTTTGAAGTCCATGAAATCTGTTTGTTTCTGTGGGACCTGGATCTAGACCTTAGTGATGAAACACTTGGTTTTGAATTTATTTGTTTGAAAGAGGATACTAGAGACTCATCCCTCTCTTTCTGTCATGAGATCTGAGAAATGTCAAAATTTCTTACACTGCATTCAGGTTGAACAACCTAATTTAGGCCCTTCTGAAGAGCTTTTGTGGTCCTAAAAGGACTGTATCCTACAGTTTATCACAATCTAATGCTGTCATGATGTACTAGGAAATCTAAGGCGGCTTACATAGCCTAGGAATAACAGTGATTATAATGATTAAGGTCTCATTCTGTGCCCAGAGGGAGAGGGGCAGCGAAGAGAGATGTTCAGGGGAGAACACCATTCAACTCAGCTTTCTGTTGGACATCATTTAAAAAGTGAGTACCTCTGATGCGTGGCTAAGGCGAGAGGTACACACTTGTAACCCACCAGCACGTGGTGGCTGTCGCGCCCGGGGCTCCCCGGTAGATGTGGGCTCCTCGCAGGCACACGGCCAGCTGAGGGCAGAGAGAAACCAGCACACGAGAGCTGACACGCCAGACAGTCATGCCCAGATACTGAGCCACTATGACCTTTTTATTTGAAGCGATTTTTTGATAAACATTTGTAAATGTGTTGGGAGGGAAAACACCTCAAGTCTGATGCGTCTTTTTAGAGCTTGTCCATATGAAACCTTAGATGTCTTTTATATGAATTTATGCCATGAAAAGATCTCTGTTTTGATGAAGCACTTGACCCAATGAAATGCAAAGATGCTTTTTTTGCCATGCACACAATGGATGAAGGCTGTGCTAGCTGGAAGAGGCCAGGTTTGGTGGGGGTTTCTTCAGTTTTCTTTTTAGAATCATTCCCTTTGCTGACTTTTGAAGTTCCAGTCCAGTAGTTAACCTAGTTAAGCTCAGCACGTCTCTCATGTTAATGTAACATTTTGACTGCACGTCCTGTTCCCAAGGGCCTTGCCATCTTATCTGTGCAGGTGCTGTTAAGAGCTGTTATAGCGAATGTTTTCTAATTTTCTCCAAGACAAGCATTCTAACCTGCACTTTCAGGGCTTTGCTTTTTTATTTTTGTCTTTTTAATGGCCAGGATTATTTTGTTTTCCAAGTTTTAAAAACCTTATTAGAGTCTTCACCTCTGGCATTGTTTGAAACTTCGTATATCCTTAAGTAATTTAATTATCCCTCATTACTAAGAAAAAAAAAGAGGAAAAAATGCTTTATAAAATTCATAACTTATTGCTGATTTGAATGGGTTGTTAATTTCAGTCCTTTAGATTTTATTTTATTGTTTTAGATAGGGTTGGGTAAAAAGAGGTAAAATAAAATAAAAAAATAAAGACAACCATATTTAGCAGTGCAGTGGAATTGTGTTTAAATGTTAGCATATGGTCCCCATTAAAGTAGCACTTTAACGCCATTAAACATTTCTGTATCTGAAATGAGTTGTGTTCTTCCATCTTGGTCATTCCTGTCACTTTTAGCCAACTGTTCTTGTGCCCTTCGGTCCCGTGGTGAGATCCTGAGCAAGTCTCATGTAGACTTCTGCACTGTGATAAGTTGCCTGTGTTTAAATATTCTGATGTTTCCCCCACCCTCCAAAACATGTCGTTCCCTGTAAGAGGCACAACACGTGCTTGACTAGAGAAATAATCTTTCCATGGCTGTAATGAATGATTTCTGTTTGGTTTGGGTTTTTAAAAATTAATTTGCTTACTAAGTTTGCATCTGGTTGCAGTTGTTAAATATGTTTTCACTTTTGTGCATGTAATCCAGTGGCTCAGTCCATCTGTTCTTCTTCCTTCTGGGAGGTTACCTGGCAGGAGCAGGAGTCTGCCACAGGGTGAATTAAGCTCTAGGTTAACAAATGGAGCCCGAGGGCTTTCAAAGAAGAAATGCTGCTTCGATTTATATTTGGGGTACGTAAAATCTCTGGATGACACAAGGTTTGGAACAGTCTGTAGAGCGGTGAAAGGTGGGAAACTTCAGCTCTAGCAAGGCCTTCTTTATTTATTCATTTTTATTCTCCTTGGAAGTGTTGACCACTGGCAGCACTGGGGCTGAGCAGTTGGATACCGGTGGGATTTCTTTATTTACGAGCCTTTTTCTGTAGCTGACCCAGTGCCTCCTCCTTCCAGTTATTCCTCTTGGTTTTAAATGCCTACTTGGGAAAGAAATACCACAGCTAAAAAGTACTGAAGTTCAAGGGGTGGAGAATGGCTGTGCTCTCCTAGTTGGTATAAAACAGTGATGTGTCTGTGGTTGGAATAAATGTGTTTGAAATTTTGCTTGTAATGCTCTGGGGCCAGTTTGGTTTCTCCTACCTTTTCTAGAATTGTGGTCTCAAAGGGGTCTTTATATCAAGTGCAAATACTCAGCCAGCAGCAGTGGTCCAGCCAGGAGGAGGTCCAGGACAAAAACAAAATTAAGAGCCTTTATATAACTGTTAAAGACCTGGGGTTGGTTGCTCTGGTGCTGGTGGTTTCTTTGTGGCAGATCTTAGCAGATTTCAATAGAGTTTCTTGCATGATGGAAACATTTCTCTGGCCTTTCAAAGTCATCCTGCCCTGCTGTATTTCTGTATTGTGGACTCTGCTTTTTCTCACCTCACAGAGCTGTCAACCCTCCTCACATCTACCTTTGCTGGTCTGGTCTCTTGCGTTGAAATGTTCAAGATGACCAATTTTTCAGATAAGTTGCTATAAGTTATTTTCAGATGATTTTACAAGAATACGGTGACTTTTCCTGTAAAAGCAGAATTGGATGCACTTTCCTGAGGCAGCCTTCCCATGCAGCAGGTACACAAGCACACACACGCACAGCTCCCTCATAAGCTCATTCTGTCAAGGCTTCCCTCTGTAAATTAGATCCCCGGTGGGTCCCTTTGCCACAGACAAACCCATTAAAAAGACCATCCAGCATTTTCCTTCTTTTGACACAAGTGTATTACGGAATGTCATCTCGTGTCTGCAGACAAGGTGGAGATGACTATCTGGCTGCATTTGTCACGGTTATCCTGTGGCGCGTTGTCACTTGAAGGTCATTGTAATGTCCGTTCCATTAGCAGCATGTCAGTGACGAAGGTGGTCTCAGATCTGTCTGTCTCAAGAAATCTGTAGGTCAATAGAACAGGGGTTAACTGGGCAGACTTATCATTTTCTGGGGTGTGTGACTGTGTTTGCCTTTTGTCCATTTGTTCGCTACCATCTTTTTGTGGTCTCTGAGCTCCAGCCTCCTGCTTTTCTGCTTTGTTCTCTTGTACTTGCTGGTCCCTGCATGTTGTCCGTGTTGCCCTGTTGAAATGCATGAAACATTTGGCTTCAGTGGAAGTGGGATCCGTTGTGTGTGTTAAATTGAGGTGGTTGTTCTGTTCCCCCTTACAATTCCCCAGCATCGTAAGCTTTTCTTGTGGAATATTTTCTGACACCGACAATGCATCATTGGAAAGAGAAGTCAGGGTCATTTCCTGGAAGTGAATGGTAAGAACTAGGACTTCATTCTGAGGTTAGGGAGGTGATAATAATGAAAAGTATGTAAAAACAGAATAAAGTCCTATTTCTTTTCCTGGGGCTTTCTCCCATGGACAGACTGTCCAGTGAGTGAGAAATTCTGTGACCTGATAGTGACTGAAACTCCTCTGCATCAGCAATGCAATCTCTGAATTGTCCTGTGAGACCCTCGGGGAAGAGGAGTGCGTCCTTCTGCCCCTCTGTTCCCCAGTCTGCACAAAATACCTGGAGAATACTGATGTGCTGTCAGATTTTCTTGAAATGTGCCAACAGATCTGAGTGATGTTTGGGAGGGTGAACATGCGAGAGGAGAGTGGTGTCTGCACACACCATGTTTTCCTTTTACAGAAAGGCAGGTTGTTTAGTTGGGGGTAATACACCAACACTGCCCCTGCTTCTCTGCTCATTTCCTCCTGCAAAGAGGACTGATCCCTTTAGTTGTGGCAGAGGCAGGAATAGTGGCTCTATGGATATTGGTACTATAGCTGTGGTACTAAATATCTGGTGTGGAGGGGTTCTGTTTGGCGTGCTGCTAAAACTGAAGTTGTCTCACAGGGAGAGACACTTGTGTTGAGGTCGCTTCAAAAGTGTCAAGGATCAGGAATTGCTGAGCAGCCTCTGGGAAGGGTGGATCTGTCCTTAGGTGTGGGCTTGTACAGAGCTGAACAGTTCAGTGACTCAGTGCTGCTGGCCTGGCTGATGCAGGTCAAAGGTGTGAAATGTCGTTTCCTTTTGGAAAGATCTTTTAACATTAACCATGCTGTAAGAGCTGTGGATAACAATTTTTATCACACTGGAAAATATCAGCCCCTTGGTTTGTGGCAGCCCAGTGAGGTCTGGAGCAAGCTGGTGGGGTGAGCTGGGCAGTCTGGCCTTTAGAGAGCCATCCAACGTCTTGGCTTGCAGTCTGCCATGCTCAGACATGTGATGAAGCTTTATTTTAATACAGCAAGGACGCAGCTTCAGCAAGGATTAATTCTGATCTTGAGGGATGTTGTGGCAAAGCAGAATAAGCCATGAAGGAATTTAAAGCATTTTATGGTGGTTTTAATATTGTGGTTGCTAGTTAGAATGTACACAGACCTAGGCCAGGACTTGGGCTACCAGTACTCTCGCTCATGCTCCATTCAGCTAAGGCTAGGAAATTCTTTCCATTTACTCCCTTTTCAAAAATGTGTCTCAAAACAATTCACTGGTTTGGATCTCCTTCTGGAAGCCTTGATAGGGAAGTACAAAAGCTCCTTCCTATCCCAAAGTGGTGGACAACTGTACAAAATAGTATCCATGGCCCCAGGAAATACCAGGTTCAGCAGGTCAGTCAGACAGGTAAAGTGTAAAACAGCATCACTCGTATTCCTCACGGCTGTTAACCTTTCAGTCTAGGTCAAAGACATTTTCAGTCAGCAGCTGTTGTGGGAAGACTTTGCAAGAAGTCATTGCAAGGTGAGTTCAGCATAGGAAGGGACTTGCTTTACAGAAGGAATTGTTTCCTGCCTGCAAGTGCTTTTGTGTAGCAGAACCTTCAGCTCAAGAGCAGGGTTTTCAAAGTTGCTGACTTGGGTTGCTGGCTTGGGTAGGTGGCGTGGATGTTTATCATCATCCCAATGCAAACATCCCTCCTTATTTTGCCATCTAAGTGAAGGTTTTTAGAGCACGGCTAAAGACTGGACGAATTGAAACACAAAGCAGCACCAGCAGCGAGGCAGTGATCCTTCTCTTAGGCCTGGCCCAGGAATGTTTTCCATAACCTCACACTTCGTGTAACTGTTCCAAGATGGTGGTTGTTTCCCAAGACCCTGCCATGGCTGATGCAGGTGAGTGGAACCTCAAGCAGAAGCACAGAAGTTTGCTATGGGTTTTGTCTTCTGAACATCTCCACTTTGAATTGCAGTCCTCACAGCTGAAGTCCTTTTTTGTATTTACAAACCTATCTGCATAAGTGACACAGCACTCACTGACATAAGGGAAGGCAAAAGAGAAATAGATTGCTATGGGCATGAGAATTTCAATTTGCTACTATTTAGACTTCTAAATACTTAAACTGACTGGGGCAATCCCAGATTTGTGAGTAAGGTTTATACTGGTTTAATTTCCACAATAGGTTTCAATTTGCACAGGATTGAGGCTGTTCTAGAAAAACCCATTTCCTGTAGGGCCTTGCTTTTAAGAGGAAGCATGTAGCCCATACTGGGCATTTTGCACAGTACCTGTATCTGACAGGCACAAATCTCTGTTCTCTGACAAACATCTTTTCCACGTCTATAGCTTAGGGGTTTTGCACTCTTTACTTTTACTCTAAGTTCCCCTCTGTCATTTGTGCTTCTAAGTACTCTCTGCTTATAGCAGGACTTGCTGGCACTGGGGTAGGTACTGACTCTGCATGCAAAGGCCCAGAACTCTGTGCAGAACATGAGTTCTTAAAGGTCAGGCTTCTCACTGTGTAGACCAGTTAATAAAACTGGGAAATAAATGGGGAAAAAAAAAAAAAACCAACACAACCCCAACCAACCAAAACACCATCAGCCACATTTCAGGTCACTTCAGAATTTGTAATATAAGGAACTCTGTGTTTTGGCAATTACCAGCATTTCTTAACTCAAGATTTATTGCATGCATTTCTCAAGCAGCTTTACCAAGGCTGTGTTCTAAAGCCAGACTACAATGAACTGGCCCCATCCTGCAGATGAGGCAAGAGCATCCAAAAACCTGAGGTGATAAAAGAAACAGCTGTGTTGGCAACACAGCACTTTTGGTGGGGCTTTTTTTTATTAATATAAGTTATTCTCAAAATGTTTTCCTAGATAGACCACTCCAGCCACAGTGGTCTTCACTGCTTCACTTATTCCAGGTAAGGTGTTTCAGGAAAAACCATACCAAAACTTTCTTTCAGCACTTCTTTGCAGTGCCCAACAGAAGAATTAGAGCAAAGTTCATGAGGCAACCCCTGTTATAAGAGAGGTGACAGTAAGTTACTCAAAGGAAAGGTACAACTTGTGCTGAATTTTTCAAAAGGTTCAGCTAAGACAAAGTCCATGAGACTAACTAGACTTTGCTCTGGCTGGACTGTCCCTTACCACACAGGAGGCTCACAAACCCATTGCATTCTGATGACTCCCTGTTTTCTCTACAGGACTAGTGCACAAGTAAATAGCCCTGGGATGGTCTATTTATTGTATTTATTACATTAAAAGATAAGGAGATGTAGTGCATGTCGGGTATGGATTAAGCCTTTTTTCATGTAGACTTTATTTTCTATTAAAAGAACAGGTAGAGTTAAGAAAAGGCTTCCTGAAAACTCCATTTCTGCCTGCTTTAGCCTATTTCAGTTCTAACTTCAAGATGCTCCTTTTGGGTGGTTGGAAGGGATGGTGTATCACAGCCACCTGTGAAAGATGACAGGTGACCTTCCTCAACAGTGAGCTATCACCTGTTTAACATCACTGCTGGGACATGTCTCTGTAGCTGCAGGCTGCAGTACAAACTCCCTTTCTAAAAAGCAGATTTATTTTACTCTTAAGAGGTTTCCTATGAAAAAAGAGAATTTAACCCCCCCTGGTACCAGTGAAGATGAAGAATTAAGCAACATTTACTTCTTGCAGTGTGCCCACTTTTGAGTATTACATTCTATACTATATACTCACTCATCCTGAGGATTTACTGTCCTCCTCCCCCCCATAAATACTTCCACTTGACCAAATATATCCAGCAGATTTTAAACACTTTATTTAATAAAAGTTAAACATACAAAACTGAAATTAACACACTTTGTATTCATAAAAATCACCTTCTCCCATTATAGGGAGAACCTTTTTCTATGTATGGATTCTAAACTACTGGTTGTAGAGTTTAGCTTGAGTTGTGACTCAGGTAACTGATGGACATTTCCACCAATCAGTGCATCAACAATTGCTGACGTGACCTGATCTAGTTAACAAATTACAAAATGAGCTACATTAACATAATATACAGGGAAATAATGGTCAGGGTTAATGGACAAGACACACATTTTATTTAATGGGGGAAATAGCTGATGTACTCTTGTCCATTAACTCAGCCCTAGATTTTACAAAAATAATATCTACATTGTATACAGGGCTACCCATTAACTTCTTTAAACACATTACGGGTTCAGAGGTGGCATCACTACCGTAAGTGCGAGACAAGTAACAGAGGAAAGCAAATCACAGCGAGTACAAAAAAAGCAAGAGCTTTTACACGTGGATTCCTGAATAAAATTGAAGGGGCTCAGCAGCACTGTAATACAGCTGAAGTTACAATGGACACTAGGGCCAGTCAGTTATTTAAGGACAGAAACTCCCGACTAACCTTCACTCACAACTAACTAAGTGGGATCTAGGCACTCGTATCCACTGTGCCATGGTTCTCCTTGACTGGACGGAGGCCCAGGCACCAGCTGTCACTGCTGTGGTTCCAGGTCTGTGACTGTACCAACACACCTACAAGATCTACAAGGGGGGAGGGGACAGCTCCTTTCCACAGCACAACCAGTTACACTCCAACTCTGATCCCTGGGGAGGGATGGGGATTTGTAAGTACAGTTCCTTGTCCTACGGTTTTCTGGTTATATTTCATTAACCGCCTATTAAAATTTGATGAGTATTTATAAAACAAACCAACAGAAGAACGACCAACAAGAAACAGCATCTCCTCTGCTTAACTTCAAGCACAAGAAATTTGGACTGGAATTAAGTCGAATTTATTGTTTCTAGCATGTAAGTGATCATTAGTAATAAAGATCCTATCAGCCCTGTTCTGCCTTCATTTACAGCTGTACAAATCGATCTTCAGTGGATTTGTAAGGGAGTTATTTAAACTTCCTTAGCAATTCCATGTGACATATAAAGTCTCTCCCAGAGCTGCAGCAGCTCTGTAATGCTGAGCGTGTCACAGACAGCACCGTGACTACAGAAACCAGGGAGGCTCTTAAGGTGCCATTTTTATACCACCACTTTTCTTAAAGAAAAAAAAAAACCAACCCTTCACTACTGGTATGAATGAAAGATTCAGAGCTGGAGGCAAATACTGCTTTGAATGTAACAGGCAACAGCAGTTCATTAACATTTACCTGCTACAAAAAGTTTAATGGTTGGAAGGGTTCAAATCAATAGCCGGAGATTTAAGGCTCATATCAGCTGAAGCCAAAGTGATGGTGACAAAATGGACTACTCACTATGTGCCAACAAATAATTTACTTTTAGAAAAATATAATGATAAAAAGATAAGTGTAAAGCCCTGCAGAGATGAAGTTCCACCTTTTTCACCTGTTACTGAGGCATCAAATGCCTGACATTATATTTAGAGGTATCTTGATACTGTGTCATAGGTTTGTCTGCAATTCCACATGTTCCAACACCAACCTTGCCTGTTACGCTCTCAGGGGAAGCAAAAATACTCCTCTTTACCTGGAAATAAAACAGAAAAGACCGTTTGTGAATAATTACTAGCTGGATATTACAAAAAACCAATCATTTGAAGTGTTTCAACATTCTCAACTCCTTGCCCTATAGACAAGCACACTTTCTAAGGGCCAGCTCAGCCATGACGTGTTGTCACTGAGTGAGGCACCAGAGCTGGGAACTTCCTGGCACCTCTACTGGATGGGATCGTGGTACTCAGGGTCTCAGGTGAGGCCAATAATGAATAAAATTCACCTCTCTTAAGGTGATCTCTAACAATTGCTCATAAAGAAGACTGAAGTTTTACCACTATGTCTGGCAGCTCTTGGTCAAGCCATGATAAAAATGGAAAACATTTAAAAATGTCCTCACTACCCTTCCTGCACTACACTTGCTGTTCCAGGGCACATCCTCAGCAGTGTCTGCTGGGTCACAAACACAGCAAGAAGCCAGACTTGGAGGTTTAAAGGGGCCCTCAGGTTCTCAGCTCCAACACCACCTGGCAGCTGACATGAGCCCAGCTCTTCCAGCCAAGTGCAAGCTCAGCCTCTTAGGAGCAGCACTCCTCCAAAACAATCCAGTAAAAAAACAGCCTTTGAAATATACAAAATAGAAAAACGCACACTTCACAACCCCAAAGACACCCAAATGCTCACTTTACATCCTTTGAAAAACCACCTTCTCCTTTCTGCTGCCCCTGTTGTTACTCAGTGACAAAAGCAAACAAACCTGGCCTTTTTTGTTTTTAGAATAGGCTCTGTTGTTAAACTGTTGCCACTTGACTTTCTGGTCCTCTCGCTCCTGTTCAAGTTCTTTAATTCTCTGAGCTTTTTTCAAAGCTTTCTTCTTTTTATACTCTCGTTGCTGGGCGATCATCTCTTTTCTAGAGAAAAGGAAAACAACAAAAAACAAAACCCACATTTTATGTTTGGATCTTTTCCTGCAACAAACTAAATCTTGTCTGTAAAACAGACATGCACATTAATTTTCCAGAAGTAAATGACAGAAATAAAGCTCATAAATATTCAGCACTTCTAGGAGGAAAAAAGCCTCCAAAACCTAAAAACCAAAACAAAATCTTCCCATGCAGAAGCATTACCTTACTCATGTATAGATTTGGCATAAGAACAACCACATTACCACCTGAGAAGCTCAAGCCAAATGCACTGACCAATGGGATTGGGTGCAGTTCATTTCTGAAACTGAGAAGGGACCTATCAGCACTCCTACGTTTCAGAAACATCTGGGGTTTGGAAAATTTAAATAGCCCACTGGAGTGAACTTTTCTGGATGCCTGCAGGACTCTGATGCTACCAAGTATTGGACAGGGATGCAAGTAAAAGGACAAAGATCAGGTTACTTCTGTGAAGATACCGAAGTTCAAGGAGTCAATCTACACCACGATGCAGCACCCTCAGAACAACCATTTAGGGAAAGGATCATTGGCTAAAACAAACCCTGAAATTGCACTTTCTTTTAACTAAAGTTAAAAAAAAATTTTAAAAAAAGAATCTTTTCAGCCCTTACTAGTACCTTCCTGTGTTAGACACAGCAGGATACCAAGTAAATATAAATTAAAAAAAACAAAACTAAAACCCCATATATTTCATTAACAAATTTTTATAGCTGAGGGGAAAAAAAAATAAACCAACTCCGAAACAACCCACAAAGCAGCAAACTTCTGCCTGTGTATTACTTACTTGGACATGGGTTTGTTGCCACTGTCCTCTTTTGCTTTTCTTCCCTCTTCCACAGGCTTGAGGTTGAACAGAGGTGTAACTTCAGCATTGCCATATCCAGCAAATGTGACCGCAGCTGTTCCGTTCTCTTCATCTATTTCTTCAATCTCAGCTTCATAACACCTGTAAAGATATCATGGCTGTAAGCATGTGAGTAAAGCTTTAATACTCAGCCCTTCAACACCTACACTGTCAGCCAGCTAATGCCACTAAGTGAAAAATTTGCAGATACCAGCCTTCATTTTCAGGGGCTATACACAAATCAAGCCAAGAGATAGGTTACTGTCTTAAGGTCAAAGGGACACAGGTACAAAGACTGGAATCTGCTGTATTTGACCTTTAGCTGCAAGAACCAATGTCATCACAGCTATCATGACTAATGATTAATGCTGGGGCCAATCTAATCAGCTATCCTGATAGCTGGTTGGTTTTAGTTCTGGCAGGTCATGGGATAGAAAAAAAAATCCTGCATTCATAGAACACAGTTTTCATGGAATTCATTGAGGCAGTTTAAAAAATGTCAGCTCAGAAGCACAAAGCTTTGGTTCCATTTTTCTCCATATGAAAAAGAATTAAGAAAAACTTTTTTTTTTTTTAAGAAAAACCACTTTAAAACTTAGAAGTTTTCTTACTGATTTAAAACTTTCACAGAAATCAGTTAATTTCATATTTATGTGTATGAAATGTTTTGGTCAAACTAACCTCAAAATGCGAAAAAGAAAGAAAAAAAGACAAGTGACATTTCCGAAAATATTTAAAATAATTTTGTCTAAATTCAGGGCAAAAGGATACATCTAGAGCAAACAGAAGAATAAAATGAAATGTTTCACAGACAATATTCCAATTAACATTTACTAAATTAATTGCTTGTGCGTTTTCAGTGAGCCAGTGCCTTGAGCTAAGTGACAATACATGAAAACCCGAAAGTCAGGCTAGCTCTTTATGAAACACTGCTCACTTAAGAAATGCTGCAACAGAAGCAGGTTTTTTTTAAAAAAAGCAATACAATTAAGTACAATAAGATCCACTTCAGTGGATACTCTGGCATACTATTCTGCAAGCTTTGATCCTCTAACCCAATGGTGACCTAAGACTATGAGATTCAATTTTTAAGTTGTAACACAAAAACATTTTATTCATTAATAAATAGAAGAACTGTTCACTTTTAGGTTAGTTTTCTACCTAAGCCATCAATAGCTATACCAAAATCTTTATGTGGTTACTACATTGTTAATAGAAGCACTTTCATTGAAAAATAGAGCTTCTCTCCAAGTGGTAACAATTGGGATATTTGGTCCTGCATAAATAGGGGGTTTTTTAAGTTTCAAGAGTTACACATTTGTAGTATGACAAGTAACTTCAGAATGTTTATTTCAAAGTTTATGGAGTCAGACTGATCTGCTTGGGTTCCCAGAACTACACAGGCTAATATATAGAAGACCAAATCCAAAATGTTTATTAATTCTATAGTTACATTACATAGTTATTTTATAGCCAAACCCAGCATTTTCAATTAAAAACTCATTTCCAATTAGAGGCCCAAACAGCAAGGATTTTTCTTCATAGCAATGAGTGACATATATATACATGAATGCAATGACAAATTATGAATTACACATCCCAAAACCTTTAAGAAAGACTGCCCTGACAGGTCAATTAATTCAATCTGCCACTTATTACATTAGCAAATGGTAATTTACCAAAGCTACCCTACTTTAAAAAGGTTAGTGACAAACAGGGCATTTTTAGAAAATAACCTCACATCTCTTTGCTATCTATCTAAAATATTGACCCTTAATAAAGACAGTACAGGAATACTTAAGATCACATTTATTTCCTCCTTTCTTTTTGCTTTTAGTCACCCTAGGTCAATTCAAACCGAATGAAAGTCTCTTACCATTGAACTATTTCATGTAACTGTTAGAGAAGTTTTCTACACTTACTGTCCATCCTCACTCCATATGGCCATACATCTGTCCCCAACCTTCCATGAGTGACTGGGCAGGGCCGAAGCAGAACTGTCAGAACTTGCAAGAGTTTCTGAAGGTTGTGTTGAAAGAAGATCTTTGGTTAACTCTATGACTTCCTATAAAAGACAAAAAAACCCACCAAGAATAATTATTCAAACTCCTGTTACCACACATATTTCTACCCCAAGCTTACTGGTTTGGGTTTGGGGTTTTTTTAAGTTACTATATTAAACTAATAGCTGATGTGTGAACTATACTTGCTTTGGCTTTTTAATAATTTAATTAAACTTATTAATTGCAACTAATAAGATTAATAAGATAAAAAGATCTGTGGTCCTCACTGTAAAGCTGCCCATGCCCTCCTCAAATTTTCAAAGAGTAGCCTATTATTTTATAGCATTTCTCTCACTGGCTGAACAGCAGCATCCACAGCCAGGGTGGCAGAGCACCTCCCAAGTCTGCCACGCTGTGAAGCCCTTTCATTCATAGAAAGCATTCAGGTGTGTATTAGAGAAATTGGTTTCCTTAAGTCATTTTGATAGAAGTGTTCAGCTTTTTCTAAATTCCCTGACCTTGAGATTTCAGGTCAGGCTTTCCCTTGCTAATCCACTATGACAAAGTAACATAATTTCCCAGTTCCTTTATTACACTGTTCATTTGCATGCAAAAGCCCCTCCCAACTTCCTGTAAATATTACATTCAAGACTAAGCAACCAAGGCTTCTCTTTTTCACTACTGTTAAAAGTCAAAGGCAACAGCACCTAAAGGGCCATTTAAACTTTCTGTATAATGCAAAGAAACTCTGCAGGCCTTAAAGAGGAAAAATTCTTTAGTTCTTTGAGTACCTCAGCATGAACCATTGTCACTCTGCTAACAAACGTAAGTATTTAAATCAGGGGAGGGCTACAGATAAACAGTGTTCAACTGAGGCTCGGTGGAGCCTGAATTTTTCTCCCACTTTCACATCTTAGTTCAGCTATGGGCATACAAAGACTCAGGAAAATGCAGTAGAGAAGCTGTTCATCATTCCTTAAGAACCTAAAGGATTGTAAGCACTTCCCAAATAAGTTAATACAATATAAACCTACATGCATTTTATCTGATAAATTATACAACTAGCATCAATGACATAAGTTTGTTTCTGTTGCAGCTGTTAATGTCTGAAATTCCAACAACTTCCTAACAAAGGTTTTGCTCTTTGCTTTAGAGGAGCTACTGGTTAATAAATACACCAGTGAGCAAAATGAGGAGCAACTGTGAGCACAGAAACACACTCACACTTACTTCTAATACTTAGCTCACCATTTTCCTAACAACACAGCTGAAGCACAACAGATTTTGATTATCAAGTCACCTAATTTGAGAGCATACAGCATTAGTCTCATTTTCTCTGCCAGGTGTAAAATTCTGAACTATTCCTCAACATACAGGTAGCTGTATTCTGCAAATCCAAGAGGCATCACGGTCTGAGACAGGTATCTCTCTCAGCAGGTCAAATACATCACATCAGGCACAAGCCACTCCTGAAAGTGTTTCAGCTACTGCAACTACCAGTAACACCAAACTGCTGACTTACTCTTGCCACACTCAGAGATGGCTTATTGTACAACTTGGATGTGAATAGTTTCAGACAAGTCTACCAAGAATCCTCTGAATTTAACAGAGCCACTTACACACCAGGCTCTTAAAATACCAAATGTTTGGTTAAAATCTTCACCTGATATCCACATACCATAATGCTCAGCTCACAATATAGAGACAACAATTTTACTGCAAGCCATGAGACAGCTCTCAAGTCTTTAAGAGAAGTGATCATTCCAAGAAAATTTCTGAGCAGGACTTGGACTACCACAGCAGCTCAGTACAGCCAAACAAGTTGAACAACGTGACTTGGTGCCACATCCCTGGGATATGAAGGTGTGACACACAGAGAACACTAGTTAGAGCTTGCCAAGATTTTTCCTGACCAACTGGTCTTTACAAAGCCAGACAGAGCTCTACACTCCAGAGCACAACACCCACAGATCTCATCTCCAACTACAGAGGATGGCAGCTGCCATCAATCCTACTTGATAGAAAAGGTAAGTTTGGTTCTTGGGTGCACAGACACTGTCCTAGAAATGCTTCAGTGAAGCAAAAAGTAAAAAGCTAAGTATTTATAACAATTTCTTCTAATATTTGATCTTGCTACTCAAGAATAATCTAAGTATACAAAATGCATCACTATTTATAATAGAAAAAAATGTTTCAGTTACACAGTAACCATCTTTTTGAACAGACAAAAAGCTGTTTAGTTGGGACACTGATGCATCGAATCTATTTTTACAATTGTTTGCTTAGTTGGCATATATCAAGTCTGCAAAACATTATGTCATTTTCAAGGTGGAACATATGGATAGCAAACCTTTTGGGGACGAAAGTGTAAAGATCTTCCCCATTCTGTGCAGAAAGCTTTTATTAAAAAGTTTGCAAGTTGTCCTTTCACATCAATGATCTCTGCATATCAAAGCCGAGGTCGTGTTGGTATCGGAAATATCATCCCATATGGGTTTTGCTGTGCATTTTAAAAATATAAAAATATACACATGCTTTTAACAGTGTACAACAAAGCACATTCAGATGATCTATAAAGTGCCTTGTGGGCACAAAGCCTTTGCAATTTAAAAGGAATTCTAAAGATCACTGTTTGGAGGCACTACTTGTGTTTTGGTTGAAGCCCCCAAATTATTTCCATATAGAGCAGTGGTCACTGAATCTTGCACTGGGTGGTTTTATATATTTTTACACCTGATGGCTAAAGCAATCCACAACAGAAATGAAGCAACATCTTGCACTCTCATGACACATTTTAACAGCACTGCTGGGATTTTCTATATGCCAATGTGTCTTTACATGGACAAGAATCTGAAAGACCACTCATACATTTAAAATTAGGCTGGTGGCCTTCCTGACACTAAACCATACCCCAAGGACCAGAAATGGGTTTTAGCTGTTAAGAACACACTATGCTCTTGTGACAAATGAAAAACACCATCTTTTCCTTTCTTACATAGAAACACAGTCGAGACTCAGATGCACAAGGAATGCAGAACTACAGTCCAAAGCTTTTAACATTGCAAATGCATTTAATGAGTAAGCAGGTTCTGGACTAAGTTATTTGAGAACTCAGTAAGCACAAGAACGTCATATTAAGCCAAACCATCAGGCTTCAGCATTAGTAAAAGCAACAAAAAATAATGACTTTGAGAAATGCTTCAGGGGGAAGAAAAATTTTAAAACAACACATAGTAAAGACAGCACTGGCATATCTTTCACCACTCTGGCTAAAGTTTACATCAAAAGAGTTTGCTAGATAAATTAGTACATCTTTTTTAATAATCCAAAATAGGCCATACTTTCGGTTTTTCCAAACTAACCCTACCATAACTATATCAAACTAAGTGAAATGAAAGTAACTATCCCACCAAGTATTTATTTTTGTTGTAGTACAAATGTTTAGGAAGGATAAAACACTTGTAAAAGATCCTGGAGTTTCATCTGCCCTCAAGTTCTCACCTGCAAGTCCTTCTTTAATTTCAGTAAATCCTCATTGTCTGCATTCCCAGATAAGGCAGCCTCGACTTGCTGGAGCTGAGCTTTGTAGCTGGCCAACTGCTTAGCAAGGTCTTCTGACATCTGCAAGGAACACACACACACATACAACCTCCACATCAAAACAACAGCCTTGCTGCTTTTTAATCACACCCTGTGGTGCTAGGGAGATGAAATGACAACAAAAAAAGCTGTTACTAACATTTAAAAACACAGCTCATTAAGTTTCAATAATGAGTACTTGTTCAATAATTTGACAATAAATATCCGCTCATTTAATTTTTGTACTGTTCCAGCTGCTCTCAAGCCACTTCTGAAATGCAGAAGGCTTCAACACGTGCCTGTGGACGGGGAACACGCGCAGCTTACAGCGGGGTTTTGAGCAATCCTCGCAACTCTCCAGCTCTTTAAAAAATGAATGCACAATTCCAGCAAACCCGCGCGTACTTCGGTATGTTCCCTCTGGCTGCCGCACGCCGCGGGCCTCAGCACCGGAATCCTCTGCGGCACCCAGGAGCCGGCCCGTCCTGGGGCTCCCTGTGGGCTCGGGGCGGGCGGAGCAGCGCGGGAGAGGAGACGGGCCTGGGAAGGGCCCGCGCCGCCGGCCAGGCCCAGGCCCAGGCCCGGGCCCAGGCCAGCCCAGCCCAGGCCCAGGGTCGCTCAGAGCGGGAAGGGCCTCAGCCCGCGCGGCCGGCAGGGACGACCCTGCGCGTCTCACCTCGGCGGTGCGGGGGGTGCCCGGCCGGGGGGACGCTCCGGGTCCCGTCAGGCCGCGGCCGCTTCGCTCCGGCTCCTTCCGCCGCCGCAGCCGGGGGGAAGGCGGGAGAGGGCGGGGCCTCGGCCGGCGCGCGCCAGCTCTCGCGAGAGCGCCCCGCCAGTCACGTGTGCTACCGGCCCGCGAGCGCGTCACGCGGTCCTCGGGTCACGTGGCGGGGCGGTGCCGCCAGGGGGC
>WBMZ01001708.1:0-95040 GCA_013400975.1 Atrichornis clamosus | reverse complement strand
CCGCCGCCGCCTCCTCCTGCTGCCGCCGCCGCAGCCGCGGCTGCCGCCGCCTCGCCCGGCTCCAGTCCCGGCCCACCCGCCGGCGGCGGCAGCAGGAGAGCATTGTTGTTGTTGTTGTTGCTGAAGAAGACGCCGGGCCCTGCTTGCTCGTCCATGGCCGGGCCGGGTCCGCCTGGCTCCCCGCCGCCGCTCCCGCCGCGTCCCGGCAGCAGCAGAAGCAGCAGCAGCAGCAACAACCTGGGCGCGTCCCGCCCGCCGTCACCGCCTGACAGCCGCCCCCGCCCGCTACGGCGGCCCGGAGGGGACAGCATCGGGGCGCGATTCGCCCCGCCGCCTCTCGCGGCGTCCTGGGAAACGTAGTTCCGCTGGATGGCGGGGAGAATTCCCGATCGCCGCCTTCTCCCTGCGCCGCCCGTAATTCGAGGGATGGCGTTCCGGTGGCTGAGCCTCAGCCCCGGGACGTAGGGCCCGGTCGGCTGGGCAGGGGCGAGGGAGCCCGCAGGAGGGGCAGGGCAGGCCCGCGCTCCAGTGGGAGCACAGGTTGATGGTCACCTCCACCTCCGAGCGGGATTTAAATGGCTTGGGCACTCTCGCAGCCCACCCTGGGGACACGGGAAGGGCAGGTGTCTTGCAGCAGTTCCACATGCCCCGGTCGAGCCCTGCCCTTTCAGCTACAGCTTTTTTTGCTTCGTCCCTGTTCTGAGCAGTGCTCGGCCTCACACCTCCGAGAACTGTAAACCCTGCCCAAGGCTACAGGGGTTCCTTGAACATCGCTTGGAATGATGGAAAGGAGAGCGACACATTTTACAGGAATTATCACGCTGCCTGTTCCGCGAGGAAAGGGAAAACGAGATCCTGTGACCTTGAGGGCGCAAGCTGTCGGCAGCACTGCCGTCTCCGCATGGCACAAGGAGACGAAGCTGGGATTCCTTTCCATGCCCCGGGCACCCAGAGCCTTGCTGCAGACAGAGGAACACGCCGCTCCATCAGTTGTACCGAGGGCCAGGTGCCCGCAGTGTGGGAAAGATGCTGTGTGCCACCGAGGCGGCTGCCCTGGGGTTCCGCAGGCGCTGAGAACGGGCCCCGCTTGTGCCACTTGTGCCCTTCGCCGTGCCCCGGGCGCACCAGGAGAGCCTCGCCGCTGACTCGAGCAGCGTTTCCCGTTTCCTTGTGGCTGTTCCAAAACCACAGTCGCCTGCTTCGTAATCCTGCCCGCGGAGGTAGAGCTGTGGCTGGTGGACGACCTCTTTGGGAAAGATCACTAAGGAAGCTTACAGAGGATCAGAGAACAGAAAGGAACAGGAGCGAAAGCACCGAAGAAGGGAGAGTGATCTGGGGGACCTCGGCAAGGAACCAGTGAAGAACAAGGCTCACCCAGAAAGGAAGGAAAGCAGAGACAGATGAAAGATGGGAAGGGGAAGCGGAGCAAACGGTTACGTTTAAAAGCACATTTAAAAGGCCACTGACAAAAGATGAAAAGGACAGTGACAAACAATAAGCACTACGGGCATTTCAAGTTACTTCAGTTTTTTTAATCAAATGAAATTTGATGCCAAAATATTGTGTAAAACCACATGGTTATACCTTTAGTATCAGGAGCAAGCAGAGAAGCAAACAAGGACTAAACTGGGGAAGGATGTATACGAACAAGAATTATGCATGTTGTAGACAGCCACACAATAAACAAAGAAAAACCACTCCCTTCTCTATCTCTCTCCATCTATCTACCTCTACAGTGCCATTTTCCCTTCTGCTTTTATTCTTCTACTGACTTCTTAGTTATGTTTGATTGCTACACTTCCCTCCCCCTTCCCCTTTTCTGAGTTTTCAGGTATCTTGTCAACTAGAGTCAAATCAAAACTTAAAAGTGCTGAGATAAAACTGAATGTAAACAAAACCTCATTATAGACAAAAATATTTCCAAAAAGTCATTAATTACTAGACTACCTCGTGGAGGGGAGGGAATCTAAAACAGGTTATAGACTTGTTTTCCACTCTATTGCAAAATGTTTGTGTTGCATTTTGTACTGAAAGTTTCCTTAATACTTTCTCTCAAATATTAAACAGGTTCAGAACTTCTTCTAAGCAATATAGATTTGTTATGCTGGAAAGACTTACTAGAAAGGGATGTATTTCAATCAACTTAATTCCCACTACCCATACTAAAAAAGTAGTGAAATTACTTTCCTTCTGACGTACAGCACATTGTTTTTACTTCTGCATATATCTTTACTCCAGTAGAACAATAGAACAAGACTTGATCGTTAACATCTTTATGGAAAAAAAATTTGAGATTAGTGTATGCACCACTTGCTGTGTCCTCCCTTTAGTACTGAAACATTCACTGTGAAATAAAAGCATTTCTGATTTTATGTTAAATATTTTGCAACACAGCAACTACCACAGAGCAAAAGAGCATTGTCTTGACCATTTTGCATAGGTACTCAAAAGGATATTAGATAAGGTCTTACAGGAAAATAGAAAGCCTAGAGGCAAGTATCTATGCAAAAATAGTGATCTATAAACATTTTAACCAGCTATTCAATCCTATTTAATATCCCTTTGTTGTATTTGAAGTTGAAGCATCTGAAATATGCAGTTTTTACAGAGTATACAGAGAAACATCAGAGATGAAACTCAGCAGGCCTAGTTGAGACCTCTAGTTACGTGACTTCTCTCTATAAAGCAAAATGTATAGAAAGAGCCCTATAAAAGCCCATATATTGAACAGCTGTGTCAAAAACTTCATGTAAGTCAGTCTTGTATACACAAGAAAATACATGGTTCCACACTTCTGCCAATAGGAAGGGTGAGGCCTGGCAGCAGACAGACACTGGGAGTCAGTGGCCGTGCACTGCAAGGTTAGCACAGCACTTGTGCTCTAAGCTCCAAAATCTGCAGATCAGACGCACTCAGATATGGGGGGAGCCACATGCTTTTCAAAAGAGCTCGGTAGGGGAAGGAAAAAACTGGAGCAACCTGGGTCTCACTTTTGTTCTGCCCCCTGAGTCAATTCAGGTGCAAACTGCTTCAATAATTCTGCTTGCAAACTTGATCAAGGTCTACAGGTATGATATATCCAGCGACTAAAATCTCGCAGGAAGGTTAAACACCTCTGAGTCTGGACAAAGGGCAGAGCACTGACTCATCACATATTCAACCAGTGGCTGGCAGAACAAGAAGACTGCAAACACAGAGCACCTTACAAGGGCCAAAATCTACACCTGCAAAAATGCAGATAGCAGGCAGTTCTTTTTATAAACTCAGTTTCCAGTGCATTCTTTAAAATTTATCTTAGAAGAGATAGGGGATTAGATTCTTTGCATCCTTTATTAATTTTCAAGCACGGAAATGGATTTGAAAGAAATATACACATAAATAAGGACAACTCATCAAGACAGCATGCTTGATCATTCACCTTGAGAAAGGCTGAAAATTTTCAATTCTTTTGTTGTGGTTTTCTTTTTTTCATGCAAGCTGAAACGGTCTACGAGGTTTGACAATCTCCTTCCCTACTTTGTTTTTAAAAGGAAAAAATGCATACTTCTACACTTAAAATTCCCCATGGTACAGGCTAAGTACTTCGCAACAGTTTTTCCTCTTCCCTCCGTCCCCACTGTGTTAGTGTGTTGGCACAATGGTGGGATAACAATCACCAGATTTCAAAAACCACTGGAGGGTTTGCGATAGCTTTTAAAAATAAATAAAATTATTTAGATACAGAATTTTTTTTGGTGGATAATTTATAACAGAAATTCATAAATATGATCACAATTTCCTAAAAATCTATACAAGCAACACCACTTCCCTTGTAATGCATGGATTTCAAGTAATTACACAGAGCTCCATTAGACAGCCTTTCACATACAAATTACACAAAATTAGACATGTATGCAGGGATAATGTAATGCTTCTGACTACTTAATGGTCCAAAAATAATAAAAGTAATTCAAAAAAAGCTAGTTTTCAGTTTAATTGTTGGGGTGGAATGTACTGTGGGTGGTGGTTGCCTAGCAGCTGCTTTTGCTTTGCTGGCCTGACTTGCTCGGACTGCAGTTTCTAGACGTGTTTTCAATTCAGGAGCAGCTCCCATTACTGTCTTGAAAGCATGTGGGTAAAGTGGACCAATGTGCATTAGATTCTGAAGTGCAAACTCGTGAAGATCCTTAGATGCTGTAGATGCAGAAGCAAAGGCATTTTCATTCAGTAAATAGGAGATCAGAGTGGGAACGAGAAGGGCAAGCAACTGTACTCCTAAAAATGAAAGGAAAAAAAGCAATTATCATAGCAGAGAGTAAAACAAAAAAAATTAATTTTATAAGTTAGTAGACTGATAAGGGTAATACTGTTTTCAGAACCAATAATAAAAATTGCAATTAAAAAATTCTCAAATTAAAACAACTGAAATGTAGATGGCTTCCTGTGCTTTGATCACTCAAATCTTCCTTACCAGGATTGAGTTTCAGACTTCTATTAATGTTCATTACAGCTATGTTGATCCTGACACTTATTTTGAGATGTTTTTGCACCCTCTGATTGCAGATCATTGATGAAAGACTGTAAGATGTGGAGTGCCTATCATATTAAAGGATTTCAAAACACTTTTCAGGCAGATAAACATTATTCAGTTGGATCTGAATATCAGCCTCCCCAGCGAGCCTAACTGAACCACTATTAGTATCCAAGTGGCCATGAAAACGTCAGGGACAGTTACCTGCTATTATTTATATTTATCTGGGAGATCCTAATCCAAAAACTAGGATGGCAGCTATACATCGACTAGCATGATCTAATAAGGCCACAGCCCAAAATGGCAAAGGGATCCAAAGGGTTGACCTTGAGAACAAAAAAGGCAGCTGAACCTTGCCTTAACCAATAAGGCAAATTTTTCTATCTAGAAAGCATACAAGTACACCTTCAAAATACATAACCTGTTAATTTTAAGCTCATTTTAACCTGTACATTTTAAGCTCAAATACCTTAAACATTAACGGTAACTCATTTATCTAAATTTTTTTAGATTACTAGAGTATTAATTATTTTTCCTTAAAGGTTTTGACTAATTCATATTCATGGGGTGATTGTCTGCAGCCAGCAAAAAAATCAGATGTTTTATTTCCTCATTCATTTCAGTTACCCTCTCATTTAACATGTGTCTCAAACAACTGTGCTAGAAGCAGAATGAGGCTCAAGAAATTTAGTATTTTATCATCAACAAAGAGGAACTCCAACAAGGAGTATGTTGGGGGGAAAAAACCCCACAAAAAAAAAAAAAACCCCAAAACTCAAACCAAGCAACCAAAAAAAAACCTACACAAAACCAGTAGTAGTATTTTTACAAGGAACTTTATCAGCATTTGAAGTCAATTGTCTGCACAGTAAGTCTTCAGAATGCACATTGTTTCATTTAGAGACTAACTAACTTAAAAATAAACTATAAATAATGTATTCTATCTACTGAAGCAAACAGGAGGCTTCATCTACAATCAAGATACTCTGACCAGCATAGTTACATTTCTTGGGCTTTCTAGATAAAACTTGTTGAGCTGGTAGAAGCAACCTGATAAAAATCTACTAAAATAAATAAAAGTTAACAAGAAAAAGTAAATTTAAACAGCGTTAATTACTAATTTCCAAACACAGTAAAATATCACTCATTATTGCAGTTCATGTTTAGATTTCTTTCCCGGCCATCACCAGAAATGCAAAGGTTACAGCATATCATACTGTATGTGCTATACAAATTCATGTATACAAAAGTTCTAGCACTGGACTTACAAAAGTATGTTGCACACGTGGTCCATTTGTGACTGTGCCATCAAACTCCTAATTGCAAGATGTCTAACATTCACTATTCTATTTTAGCATTACACATTTCCCTAGAAAACCTGAATACTTACTATTCTGCTCCTCACCAAGGGCAACCAATGTTTCAAGGACTTTAATTCCTTCCTGGACTGCTAAAAGCTCCAGGCTGTTGTTCGGGCGGCTCCTTTCCACAGCTTTCAACTTCTCAACCATGATAGGGGCCAATGAATGAATATATGGAGTTGACAGGGCACGATTGGTGTGTTGGAACACAGAAAGCAGAAGCTGGTAACACTTGGCTTGAACCTAATCAAATCAAGATAAATACATTGTCCTCAAAGTTATTTGTTAACTCAGGGAATTCTAACAAACTCCATTATCTCTGATAAAGAAAAAAAACCCGACTAAATGGGAAGGAAACATATTGAGTAAGAAGAAAGCAGCAACACAGCCCATCTAGTAAAACAGTATTAGCCCAATTTTCAATAAAAGGAAAGCCAGTTAGAAAGAACATGCAGGTACTAAATAGCAGTAACAATATATACCCAGAGAAAATAAAGGCATAGTTAATATCATACAAGTCAGTCACACCAGTTCACAGTGAACTTTAAGTTCACATCTTTAAGTTCCAGAACTTCCAGCTCTAATAGTAGATTAATCATCAAAATCATGCTATGCTATTCCAATCCCAGAAGGGCAACACAGCCAGTAAAAATGACTCAGATCAAATTGATCTTATTGTTCTAACATAAGGCAAGGCTGTAGCCAAACGTGTCAGGCCTGTCCGTCCTTGCTTCTCATTCTCCACCTTGTGTAGCATACAGTATACGTGTAGCCATACTGTGAGCTGATCACAGAATGCTCTCCTTGTCTTCCTTCTATTTTACTTTTTCCCCTCTCCCGCTCTGTGGAAAGCAAAGATTATTAAAGCCAAGGTTTGGGAAAATGGCTCACTGATGATCTTATTCAGATGAATTTCTGAATGCATTTTTTTGGGGTGTACAAAGATCTTCCTCCAAAATCTCACACAAACAGCCCAGAATTTTTGAAGAGGTGAGGCCCCACAACAAATACGAGGGTAAAACATTGCACATGTTTTCAAACTGCACACAAGTCAGTTGGGTGGTTAACAGGATGAGTTATTGAGCATATGCTGAACAGGAATGTTCTGGAGGAAGTATTACTGAACACAACAATCTGTGAGGAGATCCAGGGATGACTGGAAACATAGATATATAAATCTCATGCTACTGTTAATTCAATAGTATACAGCTGCAGGTTTTCTATACAATTCAATTCAAGGTCTGAAGTAATAACACTTTTCATATCATTTGCATGCTTTATAACAGAGGTCTACAGAAGAACATTTTTCCTTAATGCCTTACTCACCATCATCTTTGACCTTTCAACAAATTTTTCCTCTATTTCTCCATACCATTACATATAATTCTCTTTCCTTTCTGCCTTTCTTTAAACTTCATTCCTTATTAGCTGCTAAAGATGATGAGCCTTTGAAATAAGGAGTAAAAGTCTGTTTTCTTAAACGCAGCCATATTTCAAAAGAGTTTTATGACTGCATCTGACAACAGAATTTCATCCAAGCTTTTTTCCTTTGATCTGTGTAATACAAAACTTTGGACTATCCTGCATTGACAGAAGTCTACAAAAACTTCTGCAAGGTAAAATTAGGGCTTCTTCAAAGAACGTAAGGGGTGCACTCAAATGTGAAACTTGCCCAACAGCATTGAGATGCTTGGGTCTCTCAACTAAGTTATCTTGTTGGAACAAAAGGGAATTGAGCTCACCAGACTTCTCTATTACTAAACACTATATTTAACCTTTTCAGGTGGTAATGGTTTCAAAAATACTCCAGTATTTCTTATAAGGCAGCAGTAGTTCTTTGGAAGAGTTTTTTCCTTAATCAGTTCAATGCACTTAGTACAACCAGTCTCATGCTTTTATTACAAACAGGTGCCTAATTACCCACCACCATAATGAGTTCTTTACATTAAAAAAACTAGAATGAACACACGACAAGTATTACAGAGTATATCTTCTGCACATCAGTGAGAAGAGAGTGGACACAATCTGGCTGCTGTCCAAGCTTTCTCTGTGCATTACAAAAATAGTGGTAAGTTCCAGCTGACGGGCAGCTTTCCAGCAGGGTGGTGGGTGAAGATGTACTTCCCTCTCACTATTCATGTGTTTATACAGAGCTGAAAGTATGACATAAAAGTTTCTGCTTAATACAACTGACATTTCCATTCACACAATAAAATTTTAAGTGGCTTTCCATCCAGAGTCAGACTTCAGAATCAACTGAATTTTCTGTTCATACTGGAAAACACCTGCCCTGCTATAGAGAAGAATTATAAGCCTAAACAGGATTTTAAATGCCTCACTGTGACCCTAAACACATCCGCATATTTTGCATGTTTTTCTTCTCAGGAATCTCTGCAGTGCTCGCTCTCACCTGCAGATTTGTTTCCCCACTCAAACTCATACACACATGGCTGGAAAAGTTAAGCTTAAATATCCATACAGTGCATTAGCCTGCTTGAACCAAGTCAGTCTACAACTTTTTAACTTTCCTCTTTAATGAGAAAATAATTCAGAAGATAATTCATAAAGACAAGCCAAAGGGCAGAAGTGAAGTCATGAGACAAATGAATCCTAATCTGTAGATGTTCTGATGGTGACCACAAAATAATACTTTTGTTCTCAAACTGAGTTTTGTATGAACATTTAAAATAAGCACAAGTTTGGCACAAACAAATATAAAATTGATCAGAAATGTGTGCTGTAATTTTATCTACAGAAGAAATGGTTTAGTTTGTATTATAAAAGATCAGCATTAATGTAGAAATGTCAACACTCTGTGGTAACCAACCTTTTCATCTGATAAAATGAAAGATTAGTTTTGCCTTTTAAAAAGCTGAAGTCAAGAACCTGGCACAAGGGCATGAACACACTTAATCTAGAAGCACTTAGTTTGGGTTATTTTGCTCATGAGTTTCAATAAGGCACTGTTGAAAATTCTAGTTATTTTCACAAGCAGTATCTGTCCCTGAAGTGAAGGCATCACAAATCATTCAGGAAATGTGCTAAATATATCACAATTAGTTTTTGCTGGCTATATATCATTCACACTCCTATAACATGATCTTACCCAAGGATCACAGGAATTCAATGCACTTCTAAATCTGTTCATACATCCATTTTGTAAAGACTGCACTCCAATTATTTCAGTGCTTGCTGACCAGAGGAAGAGAGCTATAGCCGTAAGAATGCTTACTTCATCAAGAACAGGTTTAGAGGCTTCTGAAAAACAAAACCAAATATGCTGTTAGCTTATTCCAAAAAGGCTTTAGAATTTATTTAGTGAAAGCCAGTGAACACAGATAAACTCAAAGAGAAGGTATATATGTACTTGAAATTATTTGCAACTGCACATGCATTTACTTATTATAGAATCACTTGATCATTATTGACTGTGACTGACAAAAATCTGAGTAACTCTATTCTAACAGTTGTTTTAATAAAGTCAATCTTTCTGAAACTTAAGTATCAAAGAAAACATTACCACCCACACTTTCTCAGACCAAGTCATACTTTTTGCTTTCAATATGTAAACAAGAGAGAAAAAAAATTTTTAGATACTTTTGCCATTAAAGACCTACTTCACTTCTTTTATTATCTTCAGTTGATACAGCAGAGTAAGAAATTGATATCCAGCATGGCAACAACTTTTACTTAACGTGAGGTTTCACAGAACAGACTAGCTGATCTGACAGCCAGCTGTCACCAAAAGCAACAGTCCTATTTTAACCTTTCCTGCTTTTCAAATAGCCTGAATTTGCTATTGTCATAACTTTTTTCCTTGCATAAGCTCTGTATTCACAGATCTCATTCATGAATTCAAAACAGGAATAAAAATATATATATTTATATATAAACTATTATAATATATATAAAAAGCACTGTTCTCTGGTCTGGTTGGCCACATTGGCTCTGCTCTCCCCTGAGAGTCACAAAGAAACAGCACATATAAAGTCAGCAAAAAAAGAAAAACCAGTGTGACTGCCCTTTACAGACGTCAGCTAGTCACTCAATTGGCTTAGCCACAATATGAAACCTCACTTCAAAAAACTATTCCAAGTATTTTAAGTTACAATTTTTCTTAGATTATTTAAGTTTGTTTAAATTTTACTGAATGATGAGATTTGAAATTGTATGCAGTGGAGCTTGCTTAGATTTTTGTGTTTGTGATCTATCACACTTCACAGAAGACTGGAAAGGAAAACAAACTCTTGCAAGGAACAAAGAAAAATTTCTGATGCCTGCAAGAAAGCCTACAGCCAGTGATGTTTCTGGAAAGAGAGACTGGGAAATCTTTACAGTAACTAAAGGCTGGAAAACAAGAGCGATGTGACAAATCAAATTAGAAGTTTGGCTTGGTTAACACAAACTTAGTGATCCTTCCCCTTCAGACATTTCAGAATCATTTGCAATTACCTATTTGTTCCCTATCTCTCACATGAGTAACTCCATTCAAGCCTCTCTTCACTCTCTACAAATGGCTCCTTGGCAATCTAATGGGATGTTTTTCTCGCTGATTACCATTATGCAAATGGCAAATCTTTGTGTCTCTCTCTTGCTAACTATGCAACTAAGACTGTACATCTTTTTCACTTTTTGGAGGGCAAGGCAAAGCACCTATGTGAACCATAAGAGGTAGTTTGCAGTTCTCTGAAGAGACACAGTAGCCATGGTGCTGGTGAGTAATAGCGTTTTTTTGGCCAGGGGGAGGATTTCTTTCTTGCCACAGTCAGCTTGTAACAGTACTGTGAGTATCCTACTCCAGTACAAACCTGGCCACAATTATCTGTTGCTGTCTTCACACTCATTCCCTTTAACACTCACTGTCATTATGACTACTTGAATTGTGCCAGTGCAAAGCCTCAGAGGCAGGGGCTGCAAGATGTGTTGCAAAAGGGAAAACTTTTAACTGGAAGCTATGATCAACACTGTCAAAGGAAACACACCAAACTAGGATAAATCTGGGGTGGGAACTCCTGAGACACAATTACTTTATTAAAGCCAATGTTGTGCTTTTCTTCAATAAAATCTATTAAGCAGGACATGCATTATGTTCTGTGCACTCAGGTCTTAAATACTAAGTTCTAGGCAGATACGATACTTGCTTTTTCATTACAGCAAAATCCAGTTTTCTTGAATTTTAACGGTCCTGCACTGGGAAACTACCTACCAGGTTGAGAGTCTTCCAAGATAGACGCCAAAGTGCTGCGGATAAGACCTGTCCATTGTTTCTGAGTTTCATCAGTCTTGACTGTTGGCAGAGTAACAATAGTTTTTATCCCTTGAAGAGCTGCACTGACTGGAGGTGGGACCTGATTATCTGCTGATTTTACTGCTGTTTCTTTTAATACTCTTGTTATCAAAAATAGGATAGTAGGTAAGATTGTCATACACCCTGAAATAAAAGAAAAAAAAATAGATAAAATAGAATTTCTGAAGTGTGGTAGATAACCTCTTTGGCTTTCCCAAAATGGATGCATATGGTTAGAGACAAAGGAGACAAGATAAACTGCAATTCAAGTAACAAGTGATATGTGTCGTTCAACATTTTATCACCAAATTCATTCATCAGTACTACTGAAGTGCATCATAACACAAGTCATACAAGCCAACAATTGAAATGCTGCTGTCCATTCAGGAATGATGGTTCAGCTATTAAAGCTTTGTCCTACATGGCACGTGATACAAGATATATCATCGAGATTGTTAAGTAACTTAAAACAAGATCTGCATATCACTAGGGTCCTATAAACAGCAAAAATAAGAGGTCTGGAAACAGGTATCCAAACTAAGTTACTGCACTTTCCAAGTAAGGTGGTGTGTGGTACAAGCCCCAGAAGCAAAGTAAGGAAGCTATCTGGTTGTCTCTAGTCACATCTCTTTCCATATCTCTTCTATGCTTCATCTTCCCACATCTGTGGAAAGAGACTAATCCCTACAGACTAACAGTAGTTTCTGAGCTACTTTTGGTGTCCGCTTGCCAAGTATTGGGAGTAACACCCTTGCTCCAGACAACACAGAAATAATACTCTTTTTGCCCATTCCCTTTCCCATTACCCTCTACAAAAAAAAAAAAAAAAAAAAAAGAAAAATAATCAGGAACTAAATAAAAACAGGGCAGGACTCCAACTCAAAATCTATTGTTCCTTAAAGAATTACAAGACACAAATTCACAAACTGTTTGTTTGAAGACAAGCCATGTTATCTTTTGAGAATAACTCTGTCCAAATATGTTATTTACCATGCACCTCATTAGGGGACCAACTTCTAAAATGTCTTATCTAGATGAGTGCGTGAAACTTCCCAAAGATCCTTGAGACAACTCTTAAGCAATTTGTTCTCCAAAGAGCAAAAGTCAAAGAGCACAGCTTCACATGTGATTGTGTCCTTTACCCCTGAACTTCGCTAAGTGCAATTACCCCGGCTTACACATATCCTTTGGGACAGTCTTCCTGGGCAGAAAAAAGCTCCATTTAGTTTAGAATCAAATTTGGAATGAATGACAGCCAACAGCTGCAAAACCAAGTACACCGCAGATGAATTGTGCTGGTTTTTCCTCAGTAGGATTGTCTTTTCATACGGCTGCTGCTTTTCATGGACTTTTCAGGAATTTAGTTATCTCCGAGATGTCTGTGTTCTTTTACAGTAAGATTAAAACTGGCCAAAAGGTTTCAAAATCATGAAAAAAGGGGGAAAAACCAACAATAAAATCAGAGCTAATTTCCTCAGCAAATTTGCAGCACACATGCAAACTTAAAATCAAATTTCCTTTAAGTTGCTCACTGGAAAAGCCTGAATTCTTAATTTAGTTAAGCACCACAATATATTTACCGATAGATGACCCTTAAAGCGTCGGTAACAATATACTTACAGTTTGTTTTTAGCATCATATCCTGACAGTGCAGACGCTACAGTAACCCCTCACACATATTTTGTTACAATATGAAGTTTTTGTTACCTGCTGGAGAACACAGGGAAGGCAGGTCAGACAGAATATTAACAGTGGCAGCCACAAGACGAGCACTTTCCTCAGAGAGATGTGATTTGGCAGCAATGTGACTTGGAGAATCCGACACTTTTGAACTCAGGTGGGGCATGTGTCGTACCAGGATAAACATGAGCAATTCCATGGCTGCAAAGACTAGAGATTTTCCAGGGACAAGACCACCACTCTCACCTCCCTCGCCTAAAACAAGAGGATTTTCTTTTTCCTCATTATCATCTTCATCTGAAAAAGGAAAGAAATGTCTGAGGAGACAGTTAAGAAGATACCATACCAAAGATTACATGAGACACTCTTCACGAGAGTTAAAATCAAGAAGAAAGAGTTGTTTTACAGTAAGATAGGACCAGCATGGTTCATGTGCAACTAAATGTTTTTAGTTAGAACAACTTAAAGGGGTTTAAAATGCCTTAGAAGTATTGTGATTGCAACAATACTTAATAAAAATCCATCCAGAACTAAAAAAAAGTAGTCTTGCACAAAACAAAACTGCAGTTAATTATTTTGCTTCTTTTAAAACTGATTATAATATTAACAGCAATGACTGCCAAGTAAACAGCCTGGACAGTATCTTTTTAATTTAATATCTATTAATTAAATGTTCCACCCTGACAAAATCTTATTCCAGCCTAAATTGATTATGAAATAAGAGAACAGAAAAGCACTGTAGGATCTATGTCTAAGTTCATGATTTGAGTGCATTCAGTTCAGAAATTCTCTTTTGATGGCAGCTTGGCCAGCTGCAGTCTTTCCTTCTCCCATTAAACAGCAACAGAGATTCAGTAAGTCAAAGCTGGCCTGAACTACCCCTATAGAGCTCCTATGAATTTAAATGATTGCTACTATTATCACATTCATCAATCTAAAAAAATGCAGCTTACTGGGCTGACAGTAAACAATTCCATTAATTCACATGAAGGAACAGAGCCTGCATTTTCAGTTGTGCTGGTTCCTCAAGTTACAGCAAAATCTTTTCCCTGTTTTTATGTGAAAAACGGGCAAAAGCTACCAGTTGGGGTTTTTTAAATCAACAGTATATTGTGCCAGATTAAGATAGCAATTTTCCTTAGTAAGATAATATTCTTTGGGTTTTACTTCACTTCTTTCAAGTAATGGAAAATATGGCAGACCTACCTAACTTAATCTAACTTAGTATCAATGAACTATTTGCTAGGTTGCCACTTGGAAACTAATTTACCTAGCAAAGATGGAAACTGTATCTGATGTGAAATTTTAAAAGAAATGGTAAAAGGATGACTGAACATGGGAGATTCTCTGTTAAAAGGAGAGGTCACTAAAAGTACCTTTGAAAGTAGCTTTCAGACTGCTGCTAGTTTCAGACTGCTGGTCAAGTTTTGAATATCTCCTAGCATGGAGATGCCACAAAATCCATGGGCACCTGTTCTACCACTTCACCACTCCCATGATGACTAATTTTTTCCTTGCATCCCATCTGAGTTTCCATTGCTGCAATTTGTGTCTGTTGTCTCTTGTCTTTCCACCACCACAAGCCTATCAGAAGACTCTGGATTAGCCTTGTCTTTAAATCCTCTTTAAGAAGGGGGATTGCTATTCTATCCCATACTAACCCTCTCTTCTGCAGACTAAACAAGTTCAGCTCTTTCAGCCTCTTGTCACGGGTCACACACTTCACCTCCCTAAGCAGCTTAGCGGACCTCCACTGAACTTTCTCCATGTTTGTCAACATCTCTCTTACTCAGAATGAGGAGGAAGGGTGATGAAAACTAGACACTGCCCCAGATGCATCTTCACAAGCTCAAGGTGAAAGGACAACCATATCCTTCACCCGCTGGTTATTATTTTCTAACACAGCCCAGTAAGAGTCTTCAGCAACGCATAGGTTTCACACTAGGGATTCACACACACAACTCCTCATCCGGGAAATCTGCTATCCAATGTGTCACCCTGACAGCCTATACCACTGCACATTCCATCCCAAATGCAGGATTTTGCATTTGTCTTTGCTGAACTTCAGTAGGTTCTCAATCCTGCAGTTAAAAATCCCCCTGAAGGACAACCCTCCAGCATACCCACCACTTGCACAATTTGGTATCATTCACAAATTTGCTGAGCTTCTGTCCTATCACCGAGGTTATTAATGACAATGCTTAACAGCAGCAGGCCCAGTACTGATCTCTAAAGAACACCAGTTGCAACCAGCTGCCAGTCAGACTTGAATCACTGAACTCCATTCAAGCACAGCAGTCCAGCCAGTTATTCTACTACTTTTCAGGCCACATTGCTCCAATCTGACGATATTGTAGAGTACTGGGTCAAAAGCCTTGCAAAAGTCTAAGTAAACAATATCCATGACTCCACCTCCAAAGCCAGTTATTTCATCACAGAGGGTGATGAGGCATTATTTGTCCTTAGTAAGCCTGTGCTCACTATTTCAAATCGCATTCTTCTACTTCATGTACTAAAAAGTGGTTTCAAGAGGAATTTACTCAAAAACCTTTCAACACACACAGCAGGCTTAGTGGCAAGACAGTATCCAAAACCCAACCTCATGTCTTTACTTATTCATAGTTAGTCACAGCATCTAGTTTTTACCATTCATTGAAAAGTTTTCTTGAGCACCACAGCTTTTCAAAGATGACTGCAACAACCTTAGCATGCCATCAGCCAGCTCCCTCAGATGCATCCCATCTGGTTCTAGGCTACCTTTGGTTTTTCTGTAAGCAATCCCTAACCTGGATGCTCATCTGCTGCAGCTCTCCCCTAAACTCACAAATTAAACACAAACACAAGAGGACTAAGCAAATAAGATAACAGTGCCTCAGTGTTTCCTCTAGCGTGTTTTGTCATTGGATCACCCAATCTATTCAGCAGCAGGTCCTTGCTGACACCATATCTATAAAAGTCCTTCTTGTCACACTTGACAGCTCCTGCTCCAGCTCAGCTCCAGCTAAATTGTGGCTTTCCCAGTTCCACTCCTCCATACCCAAGAAGTCTTCAGTCTTGGCAGTGTGCCCCCACTTCCACCATCCGTACACTTCCTTGTCACATCTGAGCTCCATCAGAAGTTCCTGTTCAGCCAAGTCAGCCTCCTGCCATAACCATTTTGAATGGGCTTTATTATGCCACTGAAGATGAATGATCCCTATTTCCTTTGCCCTTCAGGAAATCTTATCACCAGATCTCATCTCTAAGCTCCCTGCACAAGCCAAAGTCTTCAAAACCAGGCCAAAGCTTTTGCTCTGCTACTCGCTTTCTTCATTTCCCTTGAAATCATGAGCTCCACTATCACATAGCTGCTAGAGCCACAACTACGAGTTACCCTCATAACCATTTCTTCTGTATTAGTGTGGAGCAAATCCACTGAGCCTCACCCTTATCTGGACTGTCCAGCATCTGGACTGAAAAAAACTGTGCCTCATACACTCCTGAGTGTTAGCATCCTGCCGTGTCATCCTTCCAGCACGTGACTGGATGGTAAAAGCCTCTCATGAGGCTCCCATAGCTTGACTGGAATGCTTCCTTTAATACGGCTTCATTCACCTCCCCTTGTTGATTAGGCAGCCTGTGGCTCCTGACTGGTATCACCCTTCACTTCCTCTAAGTGGTATGAGTTCTGATCTGTCAAAGTAGGTCAGCTGGCTCCTCTTTTCTTGCCAGATTTCTACGGTGTTCCCAACTGGATATCTGGAGATAGGGCCTTTTGTTGTTGGAGTCACAATATGGCAGCTGCCACCTCCATGCAAGTGTCATCCTCCAGGGCCATATTCCAGCATAGCCTATGGCTGTCTCTCCTAAGAAACATGGGACTTCAGCTCCTGCACCTGCAAGACCTTTGTGAAGAACATTTCATTCCTTCATTTGCCTTTCCTGACACCACAGTCTGTTCATCTTCGCATGCATTTCCTTCACATCTCCCAGGTGAAACCAGTGTCACCTTCAACCCCGGCTGCACAGACAAGCATCTGAAGGACAAGCACATCAGCACTTTCATCTGACTTTCAAACCTGGTCATTAGATTTCTGATGTACCAGAGATGATTGTCCCTCAGTCAGCAGACTGTCTTGTATGTCCCTGCCACCGTTACGCTGACTCCAGCAGTCCTGTACAGTCTTGAGCAGCACTTCTGGGCAGCATGAGCATGCCTTTCCATGCCAACTGCCTCGCTTCTGTTTGCACACCCTGTTCCCAGAGCTCCTGGCTGCTGACACGCCCTGAGTGCCCTGAATGACAGTGAAGTAAGAACCCAGGTGCAAGTCTGCTCCACTTCCTGGCAAGGTCTCCTGGGCAGGCAGCTGTTCACACTGGTTCCAGTAGCAGTTCACTCACCTCGGGAATGTCAGTTGTGCCAGGGACACTCCACAATACCCTGTACTGGTGGCTAAACTTCAGACAAAAGCTAAATGAAGTGCTAAGGAGATAGTCCGTAGAGAAACATTAAGGAAACTGAGCAAAGTATTTGTAAGACCTAGACCTTAAGTATAGGTGTGCTGGTATAACTTTCATCACTCATATGCAAGAAAAATGAACAAAAACCATGACATGAAAAGAGAGCGATCAGAGGAAGAAAAAGATACATCTTACAAGAGCTAAGAAATCAGCAGGTAATCATGAACATAATCAAAATTATCTGTGGAATACACAACATTTTCCTCCTTATGTGTAACCATACTCTAATGCAACTGAGTTCCTTTCCCAATATGAAAATCTGTTGCTTATTTACTCTGCAAAGCAAGCCATGTTTTCAAAGTCTTACTTAGTGTGTTCCTTTTTTCCTGCAAATAATCTTGAGCTGCTCTTACTATCTGCTGGACAACTCCTGTAACCAGTAGCTGGACTGAAGGAGGATCCCAGGTCAGGAGAAGTCGGTGAAGCACACTCAAGAGTTCCACACCAAGGAGCTACAGTAAAATAAAATACATAGAAAAACATTAATTAGGACTTAACAATTCCCAATTGTCACTCGCTTACGATGAGCAAACACTTTCCTCACACAAAAAATAATTACAGCTTTTGCAATCATCACGAATGAAAGACCAAGACCTAGAAAAAGTTGGTTGTTACAACATGCTCATACATTACCTGGTCCTCTGCAATATGGATCCTGGCACAAGGGGAATCCAATAAAGTATGAAGTGCTTGTAAGCAAGATGTAACATGCTCTACAGGCTCTTCAGGTCGTGGGGAACACAGAAACTGGATACTAACACCTGAAAAGAGCAATCATTAAAAATAATGTTCATATCACCATAAGAACAAGTTTTCCTTTTAAATTTTTTAGTAAGTATAGCAGATTCTTAACAACTTTAGAAAGAGAAATGTTTTTCTCAATTCTTCTTCCTTTAAATAAAAAGGGAGTCTATGCAGAATTATATTTGCTTCCTCTTCTGCATCATGTATTCCCCAAAGTTTGGCAGGATAAATAACAAACAGCAGCAACATGCATTTAAGATTAATGAATGGAAATCCATACTTTGTTCCAAAGCTCTCTGAGTTAGTCTTATGAACCCTTCAGTTGTAAACTGTTTTATTTTCTTGAACTATTTTAAATGTAAAGATAAGTGAAATGAAGTTAAGCCCCCAAAATGATGCAATATTCATATTATACATATGGCACTTAATTCTGAATTTAAATATCTCTGTATCTTAGCAAACTGTTGGCTTTCCTCAGAATAAGAGATCCCATCCACCTCTTAAAGTTGTTAGGTAATAACAAAGGGAAACAGTGAGTGCTACTCACAGATGAAAAACTGATGCAAAAGCTACTCCACCTGACTTGCCAAGTATCAGTCTCTACTGAACAGTGTTTTTATAGGGGTGTGTATTTTAATTAAGCTCACATCTTTTGCACCTTTGAAGCATAACATTTTGTATCATCTGCATTATACTACAGCATAGAACAGTTCCTACTATTTTGTTCAATTCCGTAAAATAAACTGGATATACAACCTGTCTATAAAAATCACAGCATTGACACTGACAAATAGTCCGTCAAAGCTACAAAGAACACAGAAGGCAGAGAGATAAGGGAGAGGAGGAGACACAGATTTGCAAAACATTATTGTCCAGACATGTAATGCATTTTAAACTTCACAGATTTCAAGCAAATTATCTTTTCTTATTCCCATAACATAACCATCATGTGCTGCTAGTGAATTCTAAACTTGTAACTCTTACCCAAAATTAAGTGCATTCGATCTTTGTTTATCTCTGGCAAAGATTTAGTGGTAGGCGGAGTTCCAGGTGTCTGGTTTAACACAATGGATGTAGCACGTTTCTGTGAATTGGGCATTGCTGCAGCAGTCTCTTCTGTTGACTCTGACACATTAAATCCTGTACTGTTCAGCCAAAGTGCCACTGCATGTAGTATGGGAGCCCAGGAGTTTCGGTAATGCAGTCTAGCTGTATCAATTGTTTCTGGAGTGTAAAATGCTCCTCCTGTTAAATTAACAAAGCAAAGGTAAATTCTGAAATTCTTTGCAAATAACAGATAAAAAGCACGTACTCCAAACTTATTAGTGTATTTATTCTGGGTGTGCTTGATCGCAAACACATTCATGTGTAATACTTGTTAGTGACAGTACGTTCCAATTCCCCATGGGTAGCAGCAATATTAGTACCTCTCATAAGGTGCACTGGCCTCAATGAAGCAGTAAGCAGAGAGCAAGAAAGGCAGGCACATTCATCAGGTCTTGCAGCATTTTTCATATAGAACATTCACTTTAACTCAGTAAAATACTGTAAGACATTAGCTGCTCTAATCTCAGGGGCTATGTTTTTGTAGAACCAGGATCTTTTTTGCATTTGATACCAAAGTATTAGAGGTGCAGAAGTATTCTTAATTCTACAAAGACATGGTTTTAAGTGATTCAAATAAAGAGTATATTCATAGCAGATCAAAGGAAAAAAGCTCAAAGTTCATGCACACATTGCTATTACACACACAGGCAGAAATCTATCACTTGCATAAAAAACACGCATGTCAAATTATTTATAGAATAATTCTAAATGTCCAACTAGTGTCTTCCTTCTGTTTTGAAGAACACAAAAAGAAATTTCAGTGCTTACCATCTGGTGGAAGCTGGGTAGCAAATTCAGCTGGTAAAGTTAAAAGAGCGTAATCTTTCAGTGCAGCCAACCAGAGACGGCTAAGTGCAGGCAGCTCAGGTTGTACAAGTGTTATCAAACTGTCTGGTGGCAACTCATCTATAGTACCAAAATCATCCTCATCCTCCTCTGTGCTCTTTAAAACACGCTTTGGTTTGGTTTCCGCTTCTTTCTTAATTTTCATGGCAACGACATACACCTAGAAGTAGAACAAAGTATGTGCTGTGAAATTCTAAAAATAAAGAAAAGCAGTGGCCTTTCCCACAT
The DNA here is from genome assembly GCA_013400975.1 of Atrichornis clamosus. Taxonomy (NCBI): domain Eukaryota; kingdom Metazoa; phylum Chordata; class Aves; order Passeriformes; family Menuridae; genus Atrichornis; species Atrichornis clamosus. The sequence continues at coordinate 74,777 of WBMZ01001708.1, read as the reverse complement.
GAATGTAACAGACTCCATAGATAGGATTTAACAGAAAATGACTGGAACAAAGAGATTTTCAATATAATTACATTTTTGTTTTGTTTTGCTTTTTATTTCTGCCAGCATACATACAATGCTTAGGTTCATAAACGGGACTTACCTAAAACAATCTGACCATATACTTTTTTTCTAAAAATGTGTCAGTTATAAACACTTGACAAACTCCTAGTTAACTAACTGCAATATTTTCCCAGAATATATTTTAAGGTTATTTGATTTTTAGGGTTTCTGGAGGGGAGGAGGGTTTGGTTTTTGTTTGGTTGGTTGTGAGGGTTTTTTTCCTGTTTAAGAGCAATAGGATGGGAAGAAATTCAAAATCTGATAGGGTACTAGTGTGTATTTTCATACAGAAAAGTGTAGCCAAACAAAGAACCATCAAGCCTCACTGTAAATACAGATTGACAGAATGGCAGAGAAAGACATTGAGTTTAAAACATCCCAGTAGTAGGACTGCAACAGGAGGGCACGTACAGCCAGTGTGAGGCGTGAGGCTGCTATTACACTGTAAAACGTGTTCAAAGATTTAGCAGTCAACCTTTACCTCAGCCCAGGCTTTCAGAACTGCAAGTTTTTCCATAGTAGTTGCACTCTCTCGGTAAAGCTGGCTAGAAGATCCTTTTCCGGCTTGCACTTTATCCAGGGAAGAGACAAGAAGGTTGTGAACTCGGCGAAGATCATTCAGGTCACTTACAACCCCACTTCCTATCCAAGCGCTACATACCTAGACAACAAAGTTTAGAATCATTCTAAACTAGCAAAAAATCCAGCAACCTTAAAAATGAAAAAAAAAATTACATCAGTAAGAAAACCAAACCCAAAACAAGCACCAGGAACCACCTCTTCCTGCTTAACACAAATTTCCTTTTTTTCTGCCCACTCATGACAACAAAATTGCTCAGGTGAGTGGCTACAAAGGCTGTACTTGCAACACATAGGGATGTGTTACAAGGGAACTTAACAGATACATGGAAAATATTTAAAATAGTTTTTTAATCCTCTATTACTAGGTTATAACAAATTTTTTATTCTGTTCCCAACTGTCTGGTCAAATCATTCAGGTAATGAGTCATTGCATTCTCTGTGAAGAATATACTGGACAGCAACCAATAAATGTATATCTTTAAAACCCCTTACATATCAAATCAATATATAAGGCTCCATACTAGAGGGAAGCTTTCAAATTATTAATGTCAAGAGAACACCTAGAAATTATTTGAAAGATTGAGCTATGATTTGAAACCAACAGTTCTATATCTAGAACAATCTGTCCACAATGGTGGGCAGACAGTTGGGTGTCTCTCAACTTTTCACTTGAATTAAATGCATCTAAACAGGTTCTTAAAACAAAAAACATCACACAGACTGGCTGCACCTGACTAGTGCTATACATTAGCATTCATTCTCTGAAACACATTCATGCCCAGACATAATGCAGGCAAATAGAAGAATTTTGGTGCAGCTGTTTTCCTACCAAGAGAAAAAGTTCTTCTTTCAGAAGAACTGCTCTTATTCTGGAGATGATTCTACAAGGATGAGGATCAGAAACAAAAAAAACTCACAGAAATCAAGCAGTTCAGGTTTTACAGACTCTTTTTTCAAGGTATTTTTGACCTATCTCAAATGTATTTATTTTGCTTTTAGAGAACCAGTTCCATGAAATCCAGGAACTCTCATGATCTGGAATGATGGACATATTTAAAATAATGTAAACACAAACACTAAAAGTGTCTCAAACATGTACAGGACAACAACCATTATTCATTCACAGTAGGACTAAGACCAGCTTCATTCCTGCTGCTGGGCAAGTCAACATCTGTTTCAGTAATGGCATAAAATAATAACAACAGACAATTTATTCAGTGAAGCTCATCTCTGTCCATATAACTTCTAGGGAGTTTAATATCCAAACCTAATCTCCAACCATTTGATCCTGTAAGTGCACATATCTACTTTGAAACTGGTTGAGAAGATTTTGACCAATTATGAGAAAAGTGAAATGTTTTCACACAAAGTGCCTCTTCATCTGGTTTGAAATGTACAAAAACATTCTGTAAGTCAGGATTAATATAACTTTTCCTACATGTAGATACTAAGTTATGCTGTACTTGATCTATCCTTGCAAGTTTTGCTGAAAATTAAGAGTAGAAAAGAACAACAAAGTCACACTCTTGATGAGCTAAATTTACTAAACAAAACTCAGAAACACAGTTATCATTTTAAAACTTCTGTTTGTGTAACTAATACAACTGCTGCTTTAAACTACAATAGTTTGCTTAGCTGTGCAAACCACATACTACTACAGCTATTCGCTGATAGTTGATTTAAATTACAGTACACAAGATGACATACAAGAAAAAGAACTCCACACACATGCAAAAAAAATCTTTTAGCAAACTTTCACTGACAAATTATTATTATGACTGTAATGGTAATGTTCAAGTCTTCTAAAACCTAAAATAGAGCATTAAACGGAATGGAAATTTAGTGTTTAAAGGTAAATTATCAGTAATCCAAATATTTGATCACAATGAAAGACAATTCAATAAGTACACTTATTAAGCAATGGGTTTTTTGCTTTTTTCTTTTTTTTTCTTGTAAAAAATGCAGAATTGACATGAAGATGTAGTTTCAGATACATTTTTTGATGTAGGTCCCTAAAAGAACTTCTGCACTTCTGAAGAACAAAATATATTACTAGGAAACTCAAAACATGGTGCAAAAACATCACAGCTTAAGTTTACAACATTTTTCAGCCATTTGATACTACTTCTCTTCTGCATTCTTCTTCCAAAGAGAAGGAAAAATAGTTTTGCTTATAGTATGTGAACATTTTCCACTGTACCTGACAGGCCTTTGCAGTTATATCAGATGGTGTATCTTGGGAAAAAGCTGGCCTCAGAGCAGCTCCAACCTGTTGACGGGGAGAAAAATTTTTTAAGTCCAACTGAAATAATAGGGACACAATGTTGTTTATCTCACCTTGTTTAAGGATCAAGGACAAACACAGAACAAGCAAGACAAGATTGCCAAATCTGGCATTATAGTTACATCCCAAACTTATCCTTGCTGTCTAGCAAACATTTGCAATAGCATTCTTTAAACAACAACAAAGTCTTTAACTACTTTTTTGCTGCTTGCCCATTGCCTTTTAAAGTCTCAACTCCCTTTGTGAAATATGTGGTATTATCTTCCTTCTGTTAATGAGTATCCTTTTAATGACTGAAGTATTACAGGTGCAATTTCTCCTATGGCTCAACAAGCCAATGACCTTTTGATGTCTAAAGGAATAGCGATGGGAAATCAAATGTTTATGGTTGGATTTGCATCAAGTCCGCAAAATGACAAATACTGACCAAAAAATGCCTTTTAGCAGTTGCTATAAGGCAGTATTTTTCTGAAACAAAAGGAGCCAAGTAAAAGAGAAAGAAGCACTACAGAAGTAAAAGGCAGGAAGTGAAAAGGATGAAAGCCTGCCTTAAGAAGTACTTGGAAAGATCTTGAAGACACAGTGAAGGCAAAGAGGTGAAAGAGTTAAGCTATGCAACAAAAAAAAGCAATAATATCCCAAAATAAATCTTCAACTGCCTACTTTCCAGTGCTATACTTTTGTAGTTTTCATTTAAACAGAAGTATATTCACTAATTCCCAAGAAAACAGATTTATTCGATTAAATCTAGAACTGAGGCAATGATATTTTCCAATTCCTAATTCTACAAACAAAAAGCCACTATTGCCAAAAATGATATGTAACTTACAATATTTGGCTTTCAAGCTACTGAATTTTTATTTTTATCAACTACTAAATTACAATAACTAGAGATACAAAAATAAAATTTGAAGATGTAAATAAGAGTGTCTCTTCAGCACATTTTCACACACAGAAAGATCTCACAGTTTTTTTGAAGTTACAAAATGTTCTCAAAGCTAATACTAGCATATTGGCATAAATACACAATTTCCTGAACTTATAAAAGAGGTCTCACATTCGCCTGATACTGCTCCAGTATCACATGGCCTGGAAACTCTGGCTCAGGAACAGATGCAAATTTCTTGATAATGTCTTCAAGAGCTTGAAGGCCCGCCATTCGTAACTGGTTGCTGTGATCAGTGGCAGCCATGAATGCCATTCGGATAAGGTCAGACAGATGGAGCACTAAGAAGTCATCTTAGAACAAAACAGAAAGAACTGTTTAGTAACTTCAGAGATGGCTAACGTGATGTATACTTGCAAGATTTCCCTCACTGGCATGCACAAATTTTACCTATTCGTTTTCAAAAGGTCCACATTTAATGCATGGGAGAATGCCGGAAAGACTGTAACCTGGCATTCTTTCCTGTTTTCCACTCTCCCCTCCCCTCCAAAGTGATTCTACGACTTTTATTCCTAAGACAACCTTAAAAACTGAGCAGAAATGACATAGAATGGAGTATGGAAACGTGGGTAAGTAGCTTAGAATATATTAAAACACTTAGTAAAGCTAATTTGAATGATCCCCCTGAATCTACAGAAAATCTTCAAGGGAATCCTGCTCCTGCTCAAGTCCTATGCTTACAGTGACCCCTGCTGATGTCGACCTTAAACACTTAAAACTGAGTATGCCTCTAGTTCTGCTCCCAGAAAACACATCCAAGGCTGTAAGAAAGCAACAGACTACATGTACACATGAAAAATACACAGTTCGGAAGCTTTTCTGAAAGGATTGTTGTTCTCCATGTATTCATGTCATTTTCTTTTGTTACTCTCAATTTGAAATTAACATATGTTGCACAATTAATATGAAAATAAATTATTTTAAAACATCCACTGTGACTAACAAAACCCACAAATTGTCTAAACTGTTTTCAAGTCTCAAGGTAAAAAAGAAAAACTCTTTTGTAGCTGAAACTTTTCAGAGGCATATCAGTAAAGACAGACTGGAAACCACTTATGAACTACAAAGTGATAAAGTCTGCACTTACTTTTTCAGACCATTAGAGATGGTAGTAAAATTTGAGTATTTTGGAAGCTGAATTTGGGGGGATAGATGTTTGCTGAGTTTGCCTTTTTACAATGATACTAAACATATCAAAGTTCACTTTAAATAAAAAGTGGTAAAATTCTCAAGATTATGATGTGCAATTCTCTGCAGGATCCTATAAGCAATAATTATTTAGTTATTTTCTCTGTAATACAATGCCATAACAAAATAAACTTCCCCTAAAACAGTTCCTTCCTAGTCTTTAGTGACCTTGGCCTCAAATCAAGTCAAAAACCAGATTCTCACAAAACCAATGCACGGTGCTGGAACCAGGCTGCGCTAAAGCAACACAAGTGAAGACCTGATAACGCTCCATATCATAACAGAAACCCTCAGCAACACAGACACCAAAATCCACTAATCTTGCCCGTTCTGTGATGCTCACAATTCCTACGTACACGAAGTCCTCACGAGCAGTACAGGGGTGAACACAATCACTATGCACAACAACCTATACAACACAGACAACTCAAGGACAGACGCCTCACGCTACCTGAAAAACATTTCTTCACAAAACTGTTACGCAATCTGTGACCTCTCAATTTTGATCCTCTTACTCATAAAACTATCTTTGAAACATGAGCTTGAAAGCCAAGATTTATCACTCTCATGGATACTAAAAGAACAATCTTTATAAAGTCCATGTATTTTTATAACTCCCTCCCACATCCCTCTCTCTGTAACCAATGCCACAGCAGCAATAATTGCCTAGCCTTATCTCTTCCTTTTTTCTTTCCTAGCATCCCTTCAGATTGGAGATGCTAAAATAATCTCAAATTTAATTCATTGCTGTCATTATGATAAACTCTGAAAACACTCCCAGCTTGCCCTTAGCTAGAAGTTTATTGCTTCTGTTTCAGACTTGAAAAAAGGTTTACATATCTAGGGGGTTTTTTCCCTAAGCAGATCAGTCTGTCAGAATTTGCATGTTCCAGAAAACCTCATTTTTTGTGTTCATGTTACTGTAACTACAGTGGTTATAAAGATACAGTTTTTGACTCTTGTTTGCCATTCCCTTTGGATTTAACCATTTGAATGAAAGGGTAAGTGCTTGTATTTTTTCTTGGTTGTGTAATCTCAAGCTGTGAAGAGGTGTCAAAATTAAAATAAAATGAAAAATTAAGAACAAAACCAAAATGTGCCCATTCTGTAATTACTTTTTGGGTTTTTAAGTCTGGCTGACCGAGCCAGTGCCACGTCGAAGTGTGCCTTGTTGGCATTCTCACACAGCATGATAACTCGGCACAGACAGTCTGCTGCAAACACACGAGTTGCCCAGCGAGGCGCTACAGAAGGCTTGGATTTATCCTCTTCACCCAAGGTGGTAAACATTGTATCATCATCCATCTCATCCTTCTTCTCCGATTCCTCATCCTTCCCTCCTCCCAAGGGAGCAGCAGTGCTCATGTCTACAACAGAGAACAGTTAAAAGGAAAAAAAAATCCCATTGTTACAATCGGCAGAAGACAGGTGAGAACATGAGTTCAAGCCTTTCCTTACACTGAGACTCAGAACAAGCTAATTCTTCTGTTGAAACATTTGACAAATGCCAAAAAGCAAGAGAATATCAGTGAAAGAAATGGTTTCCACCTCTCTTCTGGGGTAAGTTACCCGTTATTTATCTTACATGATATGAAATAAATTCCTGTAATATTAATTCTCCACAGTTAGCAACTATAGCTGAATCCCATATCTAAACTGCTCAGCTTTGTAAATTAATGCATTGAATTGCCAACAAACATGATAAGACTCAGAATTAAAAGAACTATCAGGCTCAGAATAAAATAGTACACCTAGCTTTGAATTATTCAGCTCCCACTTCAAGTAGAAGACAAAAATGACAAAACTACAAAGCTCCATGCTATGGGACAGCTATGTAGCCAAGCAGGCTGCTGATGGCATCCAAAAATGTGATAAATATTTAAAAAATTATTTTCTGTAAGTGTGGCTTTGAGACTTAATTTCAGAAAATAAAATAATTTTAGGGATCACATAAAAAAACAAAAGCCAAACAGGGACAAAAAAATCCTCACCAAACATGCATATATACTTTTACTATTCAGAAATGAGAACATAAAACCTCAATGACAAGGTCAAAATTAGCAAAATGCCAAGATACTGACAAAAATTACACCAGTAATAATTAGAGCATGAAAAGAAATTATTGCAAAGCTAACCCACCCAAACTAAGGCACACTTCTTAGAAAGTCTAAATTTAAGCAACTGAAGAGCCAAGACATTAAATATAGAAAACGGCTATGGCAAACCAACATGGATGATGCCAATTCACAACAACAGTGTTTCGAGAAGGCAACCAGGACTTTACGTCGCTGATTTGTAAACCTCTGCTTAAAAAGCAAACCACATTTTGGTCATATGCCAGGTAGCTGGATCAAAGGAGTTCAAAGTGAAGCTGCTTACAGTACACTGTGTACTGTACAGTTAGTATGAACAGTATTATGTACACTAAGTACTGTACAGTACACTGCTTACAGTACACCTGAGAGAAATTTATTTAAATATGGTTCTCTCTGAGATTATGTCACCTACTAATAAACAAAGAAGAAACTGGACAACCATGTTAAAAACTTTAAGACCCACCCCACATGAAATAACAAAAGAACATGCCAACTTAAAACTCAGGAAATGAGGTCTTTCTCAATGGGCAAATATGCTGTAACTACATTACATAAAGAAATCACTGGTAGCGTTACTCATCAGTAAATGTAAAGCTGGCAGCATTTAGAAACAGCTTCAGGATGAACTCACACATGCCAACAAACAAGTATAAATGCAAGGGAAATGAGCAGGTTCTGCGTCATAACCATCCTACAAGCTGAAAAACAGGAATAAGGTCTCAGAGGACAAAATCTGTGCAAACAAAACTGCAAAGCTGAACAACAAACAAAAATTTTATCACCATGGTAACCCATCATCACATCAGTAACTCACAAAACCTCATTAAAAAAACTCGGAATGTGTACAGCACTCTTCTCTCTGTACAATCCTGATGCATATGGGCTAAAAAGAAAGTCTGCTTTCATTAAGATACTTAAATGTCAGTTATAAACACACTGCTTCTCCACTGGAAATCCTCCTTCAAGCAGCTTTTTAATCTTACAAGCAATATTCTGAAACTTAACATTGGTAATTTCTTCTTTCTATAGAAATTCAAATGCACTATAATCAAAGTTCTATATACAATATAACCTACATCTTAACTAGGATAAAAGGTAAGCTCCAAACCAGTACTGCCAGAACATGCTACACTAAGGGCATATTATAATTTATGTGAACACTACAGAACACTTACCACTGGAAGCTGCAAGGACATCCTTACAAAGCAGGAGCCAGTGAGAAAGGTTTTCTACTGCCAGCGATGAAAGCATATGTCCCAGGGTATCATGGATATCTGAGCACAGCTTCCGATCAGTCTCACGATCCAACATTCCAAAGAGGACACCTTCGAGGCCTGTCTCTGTTATATTAACCCCCTGATGCCGGGAATGAGCATCTCGCCGAGAACCAGCTCCTGGTGCAAAAGGATTAATGTCTGCAAAATGATAATGAGAAACCTTTTCTAAAATCAATAACTCAGTTTTAAAATTTGGAGCAACAGACTAGGATTGGACACTTTGTACTTGTGTGTGTACAGTTCAAAGATACACCAAAATGTTATTGATTTTTTTCTGAATTAACACTAGAAAAATTCTAATACAGCAATTAATTTTATCTGCAAGGCAAATAACACCTCCAAGTATTAGTTATAAAAAAAAATGAAAAATCTCTCTCTTCAAGGTACATAGCCCATGAATTTGTAAAAAACCCTAATAGTATTGGACTCTAAAGAATCTTCCCAGAGACAGACTTAACTGACGAGATTTAATAGGAATAAGCTCACAATTCTATGTTTGGATGAACACTGTGCTGATCAACACTGTTGAGCCTGCTATTTTCAAAATAAAATGATACATGTAAGAATTAAACCAACCAGCAAAGCTCACAGGTGTTGCAGATGTGATGCTAAAAGAATAGAATCAACAGCACACAATTAAGTCAAAATTCCAAATAACAAGAGCTAAAATACCAGAAAAACTGTAAAATTTTTCCACTGTATATATGCTGTGTTCCCTATTTGATTGCCAGCCTGAATGAGGCAGAGAGGTTTAAGTCTGAACTTCACAAATAGTTAAATTATAAATGAAATTTGGGAGGTAAGCAAGGGTGTGGCCAGAAGTTACTGCCAGAAGTTTTAGGTTTTCTTTTTCACTGAGGGGCTAAAGAAATGTTGGGCTTTTTGCCCTCTTTCTGAAGGCAACGCACACATATACACATGCGTGCATTCAACGGTTACAAAATGGCCACATGAAAGAAATACATACTGATGCCACTGTTGTCTTTGTCTCCGGCGTTTTTTGCTAAGCTCATGGCATATTCACACACTTCTGATGCTTCCCTCTGAGCAAGCTGTCGCAAACACGCAACTGCAGCCCGGCGAAGCAGCAAGTGAGAGCTGCACAAATGAACCTAAAAATCAAAACCATTACAGATGAGTGAACTGCTGCACCCCCATATCAATAAATCAATGCTGCTAAGGACTAAAAGCATTCTACTTTCCAGTTATATGACTGTGTGTGAGCTGCTGGGTACCAAGCTCTGAAAGTTTAGAAGTAAGCACTTTTTATAATATACAAATATGAAAACAATGCTGACATATAGAGAGCTGACAGCTGTTACCTGGTTAAAGAGATAAAAGCTTAAATATTGGAACTACTGTGCCAGTGTGATTTAGATTAATTACAGTTTCCAATCTGCTACACTCCAGTACTACTCTGCCTCATACTCTGCTATAGCTGTAAATCACATTCTTTTAAAGAAAAAGCCATCATCAGGTGCACCACATACAACAGCTATCATAAAACTTTCATTTCAAATTTGTAACAGAAGCTATAGCATTAAGTTCTTAAAAGTGCCTCTCAATAAGACAGCATCAGATTTCTTTGCTAACCAACACTGGCTTCTAATTCCTTTGAATCACCTCAAGCACTAGCAAATATTTTCCTTATAGAAGAATTGTGCATGGTGTCTATTTTCTTGAGAGGAAGTAGCTGCACAGAGAAGTGAGTATTTTTCCACAGTGGAAGAGATGAACAGGGCCTCTAATTCTTTATTTACCCTTGGGAAGGCTGGTTTTAATAAACCAAACACACATTTGCTTTCTTGGTATTAGGTTATTATGTGGATGGAAAATGCTTTCCTAAATGAAAGGGTTCTATAGTTAATAAAGCATTTTAACAGTATATCTTTATTCCACATATGAATATACAAGATTTTAGTCCTAAAAAAACAAGCAGTCTTTAAAGAACCTTTAAATATCACACTGAGGTTGTTTTAATGGAACTGAAACACAGAACATTTGGGAGATTTAATTAATGTAAAGGGTATTCCCTGTTTCAAGTTACAAAACAAATAACTACAAGTTATGAAGCAAATGCAGGAAGAAGAAATTAAAACTAGAGTGTGGAATTGTGTGATTTAATTTTGACACCTGGCATTAATTCCATTCAAAAGTGAGTCTGAAGAGCTGGCTAATGATGCAGGTAAAGTAGACCTTGTCTACAAATCTATGCATTTGCAGTATGAAGACATGCATAAAACAACTCAGAAGAAACCCAATAAAACGAAACATAACTTGAAAGTAAGGAATATGAGAAAGGAAAATAAAAATAGCTTCTGTTTAGCGGAAGACCATAAACTAACAGGAGAGAAACAGTAGAAAACCCTGGGATAAGCTTTCAAAACAGCACTAGTTATTCATGTATGAACTTCATTGTCTGTAACATTATCCACTGGTACTTACAGAGTATGGCCATAGGGATTGTTTATCATGTTGCACATAGCAGTCATAGAAAAGGGTCTACCTACTTCTGGGTGCACTGCACCCCTTTCATGCAAAATTTTGTGAAGGGACAAGTGGCAGATTCTGTAAACACACGGCACTCCCAGGAGTGCTTGGGACAGGGTGAGTGTTCACCATGCACATGGCTGGGGAGAAGTACGTAACCGTAAGAGCACACCCTAGGGAAAATCTGGATGGCAGACTACGAGAAAGGTTCAATGTTGATACAAGTAGGATTGCATTCCTTCAGGTAACAATGAGTCATCAGTTCCGCAAAGAATGCCATAAACAACCTTGCATAATATCTAACAGATATTAAGGAGAAGCTTTTCTCAGTATTGGACTACTGAACCCTTAAAAACTAATTTTTGTAATAGGAATTATTTAAAAAATTTTTAAAAACCCCTCACCAAAACCACACCCACCCACGCCACCTTTCATCTTACGATCATATTGGGTGTATTTTGGGTTCAAACCTCTGCCTTACTTCCAGGCTTAAGCCAGGACTTGCTGACAGAACACTAACGAAGGGAGAAGGCAACATTAACAGCAGCAGCACAAGAATTTGAATGTCAGCACCTACTATGCTGATGGTGGTAACACAAACCCAAAATCTGCATCTTTCCCCAACTCACGTCCCTCTGTGCATGCAATTAGTTGGAGGAAACAGAGCATTTCAGCATATTTTTTACTCAGTCATATTATTCATAAATGCTTGCTATCTTACGCTGTTGAGGGTGAAAGAGAATCACACCCTGTGACTTCAGTTTGGACACTATTCTGAAAAGATGTAAAATAGCTTGGGAGGTCCAGTGTGAATTGCAAAAAGTGTGAATTGTTTACTACACATGGCTATCCTGGATGTCTTGCTAAATACTTCCCCTGTCCTCTGCTAAGCACATGCACACAAAACTTTGAGGAACAAAAGGGATGCATTTTATACTCACACAGAGACTGGGAACCAGACTGGAAAGGTTGACATGCCGTGGTGCAAACATATGAAGCTGCTGAAGGCAGGATATTGCAGCTGCCTGAACAAGCGAGTCTGAATGGTCTTGTGTGATGGCACATCCCACCAAACAGGAAGAACGGATTGTTGAAATTGTTGCTCCATTACCTAATGATGTAATACGATATCCTTAACACAGCAAAACTTTTGTATGACAACTGCAGACTTTAAACCTTTGAGAAGCAAGAATTATTAATGCTTCAATATTACAAAAAAACATGTTCACAGATCAACATGCAACTTTACCGAACTCCCATGCAAACCAGAAACACTACAGAGTGCTTCAGTATCTCTTTTTTAGCTCAGTTAAACACTGTGCTGTCCAAATGAAATTCTGGATTGATGGCCTCCAATCAGAAATATTCTGAGACTGTCTCCTAGGGCATGAAACCAGTACATTATCTGAAGTTAGACTTTAAAAGTCTCTTTCATTCTGTATATATATAAGACATTTCACGCACTGAATCATTTCCTAAAATATCAGGTAACTCTTAAGCTGGCATATACTATGCAGGAGATTTTAATTATCTCCAATAGATGAGTTGCACTGCTCTACTAGAACAAGGATTCAGAAGAATAGTATTTAATTTGAAGAATACCATCCTGTATTTTAAGAATTAACCCACATCAGGTTTATAATAATTTTGAATTACAGAAATGTAACCTGCAGAAGACATTCTATGTAAGTTGTTATTTTAAAAGCTAATCATATTCCAGGTCAAAAGGTTAACACACAGTTACACAAGTTCAATTAAGCCATCTAGATCTCATAACTAGAAACTTCAGTTCTTCAGAATTAAAATTTCACTAGTGGTTGGCTCTCTGGCACTGCATCAAAGACCATCCTATAAATACTCCTAAAAATCCCAGTTTGACAAAGTTACAAATCCATGTTTTTAACACCTGAGGCACAGAATTTCAGACACAGTGTTTGGCATGATAAGATCTTAAGTCTCTACAGTAAGATACAGAGATCTAAGGATCTCAAGAATGAATGCAAATGAGTTAAAGTTCACAATATCATCAATTATGTCATACTTAAGATCTTAGTATCAGTTAAAAATAAAATAAACATGTGTTAAAAAAGTGGAGGAAAAATCTTGCCCCATGCCCCAGCTATACACAAAAATATATGCAGTAAAATATGCAGCAAGGGTTTCATGGCTTACCTACCATGCAAATTTGCCATTAGCCAAAACACCATACATCACTGCAAGTTCTTTATACAAATCTCAAACTGCAGTCAAAAAAGCTCCAAGCAGTCATAAGGAGGATCAGAAGTAAGGTAGATTGGAGGACTGTAACTGAAATAGTCAACATTGCCTCCCCCCACCTGCAATTAACAAAATTTATATTCTTCCATTTAAGATTATAATATCATCTTTATACAAGGTCTTTTTTTTTTTTTTTTCAGACTCCCACTAACTAACTTTTCTCTTCAGACTCCCACTAACCTTGCAGCTCAGGCCCAACAGTAGTTATTATAGCTCCAAGGCATCTGCCCAAGCACTGGTGGACTTCCGTATGCGATGGCGGGACAGTCAAGAGCAGAGTAAGAACCAGAGAAAGCGTTGGCTCCACGTACCCACGGTACATCGGCCCACTGGAGTCTACTATCAAGGCAAGGGAATGGAGAGACCAGGTCTATCAAAAACACAAAGGAATATTTTTTAGTAATGCATTTAGGAAATCAAACAGTTTTTAACGCAGATGGAGCCTAACTCTGTACATCCATTCTTAGACACATCTTGTTCGCTACTCTGACTCCAGAAGGGTTTCAAAAGTCTCAGAAGTTCAAGCAATCACCCAGAGTTTAAACAGCTCTAACATACTCTTCGGTTATCAGCAGTTTTGAGGATAATGGAAATAAGATGACAAAGAACTTGATAAAAAATATGCTTAAGCACTTCAAGAAAGAAAAATACAAACACAACACATCTACTTAAAACAAAAAGGAAAAAAGAGAACTGACTCAAGACAAGAGAAAGAGAGAACCATTTCACTGTAAACTTGGAGGCAGAGTCTGAAATGGGCAGCTTACAAAGCCCTCAGTGGGGAGTGCCTTTTACATTCCAGTAGCAACTGATTTTCGTGACAAGTTGAAAGGTTCACATGCACTTTTCTAATTTTTGTTATTAGAGGGTGAAAGAGAAGAAAGCAGTGCTGTTCAGTCAGTGTATTAAAGCATAAGGAAAAAAATATTGCAAGATAGACCTATTTCAGTTGCAAGATGAGTAAACAACAAAAGAGCAAAGTAATTTATTGTAATTGTCAAAACAAGAAATGGGCAAGAGGAGAGTCCTTTTAGATCCTGATGCTTCATAGGAAATAAATTCCAGTGACGGACATGAAAGCATTAGCTATCACTCCATAACATCCTACTAAATGATCTTACTTCAGAATTTTCTTACATTAAATACATGAAAAGACTAAAAGAGTATTACTATTACAAAGCTACACTCTTGGGAACAAGCTGGAAAACCTGCCTTTAAAACTGTTCCCTTTAAATCCTCTCTGATGCAACCCAAAACCATTTGCACTAGCAATCAAGTAACTGCTTCTACAGTCCTAACCCTGTGGTAGCACGTTACAGCTTATCCTTTCATTCCTGTAAATTTCCATTATTCATACTTCATACAGTTTCTGTGTAATCACAGTGATCCAATGAGGGATGAGGTTTAAAATCTTAGCTTTTCACAGTGGCCTGATGCCGTATTCTCAAAGAAAAGTAAGGTAGACATGCAAGTTCCACCTAGACTTCCATTTATACTTTTTTTTTCATAAAAATTTGGTTTTATTTTCAATATTAATGGTGCGCAGTTATATGTCTCAAATTACCTACTCATACATGAAATTAGTTACATATGCGAAGTGCACTTTGTTCTACCTTAAATAAACTACGGAAATTCAAAAGAGACTTTAAATTGTATTTATAGATAGATTTTTTTAAACATTATCTTAAAACAAAACTAGGCTTGTTTTCCCAAGTGAGAAGCTTTGTTATTTTGATTTTTTTTTATTGCTCTGAAAAAAAGAAATAAGAAGGTACTTTAGCACATGTTTTATCAAGTTAACAGTTTAAACCAAGGTCCAAGTATGATTCTTTACCGTTACTGGGGGCTTTAGCTTCTCAGTCTGTGGGTATAAAGTGCCCCTACTCATGGGTGGTACACAACTTCCTGCTGCTAAAGCACAATAGTCACCATTCCAGATAATCACTTCCTTGCAGTAATTTATGAAAAGGATGACAATAAGTTATTATATTATGCAATTTCACCACAATCTTTGAAGAACACTAATTAAAGACAAGACACTTTCTTTTATTCAAAATAGGTTTCTCTTTTTTTTTTCCTTCTGAAGTAATTCTTTTAGCACTGTGATAGATTTCATTGCTGAAAAAAAAAAAAATCAGCACTTTTCCCTCTATCATTCAACTTCTTACAAGAGAGACGCATGTACTGGTCTGTCTAGCCCTCTCCTCTTTTTACAACAGCCACAAGCAAAGGCTTAAAGGAAAGTAAAGACAAACTCAGACTGACCCCCTCATTTTTCTCTTGAGAGAGTAATGACAGCATTTTCTTTCAATTTTCCAGTATTTTCAACCTCAGAAGTGTTCTGAACTGTAGTGTCTATCCACATTCAGTAACTCCCTCCAGAAGCATTACTCTTTCAACAGCACCTTTAGCCCCCTTTCTACTGTACCAGCAAATTTTAGCAGTTAAGTTGTCCTCTTTGAGACTTCACATGTCTATAGTCCACAGTAGACAGAAACTCCTCCTCGACTTAGCCTTGGCTTAGCCTTGGCTCCTACTAGTTCCCCTTCTGTCCCCTAACTGCAGCTTAGCTTGCAACAGATTTGTTTGCATAATGTAACCCTGCAAAGATAATATACATATTGTATCTGTATCACATACACAGAAATTACTAGACAAAGAAAACTCCTGCTCATCACCTGAGACTCCAGTAACTGATTACATGTTAACCATGAGGCAGTTATTAAAAGCTTCAGTTTAGGCAGCTAAGGTAAAACTAACACATGTTGCTTTACAATTAAAGTCAGTTGCAACATGTCCACAGTGCATTACTTTGGCACAACTGACAAGCAGACACATCCATGTGAATTAACATGACCACTTGCAGCTGCCTCCCTATACAGCTATAAGGTTACATTTTAATTACACTGTATTCTGTATTCTGAGAGTTTATAAGGGAAGTCCCACTTGCTTCAGGCTCCCTGGCAAATGCTACATGACTTACATGCCTATTAAAGAATATCTGAACAAGTAGTTTAATTTCTGATTTCCATCTTGAACATTTCAAAGTATTTTTGTGGTACTTGGTTTTTTTTTTTTACCTGGACTTCAGGAGAGGTTCCATCTTGTGCCAAAGCCAAGAGAATACTGACGCTAGTTTTCAGATGCTGTCCAGAACCTATTCCACCAACATATCGATGGAGACAGCCCAGAGCCAAGGAATGGCCCGTTCTTGATACAACATCTCGAGCAGATTTTAACCTATCGATGTTTAAATATGAGGAAATCATGTCATTCACTAAGTTTGTTACAAACAATCTTTGAAATACCGTAACAGTGTAAAAGACCAGCAAAATTTTGCAGGCCACCTTACAAAATCTTGAGAAGCCTTAACAACAAAATCAAAACCAATGTACTTATTCTCTATTGCTATTAACCCAGCTTACACATAAAATGAGGAGGAAAAAAAGTATTTTAATAATTTTTTTTTTCTGGTCAAAACTTGACCCTTCAGATGAAGAATAGCTTTGGAAGGATGTAGAAGAAGAAACTACAGTTTGCCAATATTTCACAGCAAACTAATTTAATAATCAGAAAAGTCATTCCTAAACCATTGCAGTGAAAAGGAATCAAGAACAGAAAAATGACAACACATACTGAGAAATGACAAAGAAATCCACAGCTAAATCTTCCATTGCAAATCCAGTTTTTAATACAGCCGTTTTCCTCTACAGCTGATTTCTATTACTCTTCCAATAAAGGTGCTTTTTTTTTAATAGCAAGCCTTTTATTAATGAAACTAAACCAGATTGAGTAGCATTTTGAATGATCTAGTTGTATGCAGTTGTACACATTGACTTCTTATTTTCCACAATACTGCCTCCAAACCCATGTCACATACATAACTTGGTAATTAGAAGCCTTTCAGGTGGGTGAGGAAGAGAGATAAAAGAAGGGATTTCCTATTTGGACAAAGAAACATTTTTTTACCCCTAGCTTGTATATATGAGACAAATGCATGCTCTTAGCCATCAATGAACAACAAAGTAAATGGATATCTCAAATATAAAAAATTTACTTGACTGTCAGTAGAATGATAACTATTAATAACTTATAGGTTAAAGTAGATAAGTAACCAAGGAAATAGTTCAAGTAACAGAAATTCAAGGGAAGACAGTAAGGATGATGTACTTTATTACAAGAGGAAACGGTGAGAAAAATTGAACTACCCAGAGGTAGGAGAGCTGGACTGAGGCTATGTGCATGCAGCCGACCCAGACAAAAACACAGGATACAGCCCTGAGGCAGCTGCATTCTGATTCAGAAATATGTTGATGCCTTAAATTTAAGCAAAAAATTGGGAAACATACTGTCTTGTTGTTTCTACCAGACGTCTTTCTAAAGACCGAAGATAAACAACAAAATACAAAAAAACATGGGCCAGTAAATAAGTTAAACCAACGTGTAAAGAGGATGTTTTAGTGAAACAGAACCACTATCACACAATTCATACTACAGACATACTTTATACAAACTGTGTTTATCTCTCTGAAACAGTTTAGTCACCTTCAAGTAACTCATCAAAAGCTATTCACTGGTATCATTTCACATTAAGAGTGTTTAACAACTCAGCTTTTATTCCTCACATGAAATAAATTGCAAAGAGAAGATTGTTTGAAGGTTTGTTAGATCTACATAACCATAGCGATCAAGCATGAAAGAAGAGAATAATCAATATGATATTTAGAAATCTTCCAAACTACATTAAATTATAAACTACATTAAATTATCATTTTATTTCCTTTCCTGAATTAAAATCAACTTACTTATCAAAACTGTATTGAGCCATTCTAGCAATGAAAGAAGCTTCTCCAACCACTTGAGCCATTCTGCCAAGAGCTTCACCTGCTGCACATCTCAGAATAGGGTTCGGATTATCAAGGGCACCCATTACGAGTGTCAGAGCAGATTTCCGGACTTCTTCTGGTCCTAACGTGCTTTTATTCTCAGCTAGACCCTACATTAAAAAAAAAAAAAAAAAAAAAAAAAGAAAAAGGGAAGATATATTTGAGACTATCAACTGAAAATTGTGCATATTTGCTTTTGTTTAAATTTGTGATAATTTATCCTACAATACATTGGTTGGTAATATTTAAAATTAATGACATCCTGGGTCTCAGGATGTTTGTCAACACTCCATCTATTTCACATACAGGAAGACCTGTTGCACCAGTCTTTTTTATCAAATGCATTACAGTGCTACATGTACCCTAGTCCCACCAAATCTGATCTAGCTTTACACAGTATACCTCAGAAAAAAAGAGAAGCTTTAAAAGTCTAACACCAACATCTCTGTCAGACAGGATAACCACAGACCAGTTATGTTTCTGCAAGAAACACTTAAACTGAAGACACTTTAGATACATTAAAATATTTTTTTCTTAATAATCACATCTATACAAACATTAGTAAAGCCTCTTTTATGAACACTCTACAGAACAATAACACTAAACAGTGCTACTGCCGTTTCTTTTACTCTGGGAAAAATAATTAAAAACATGTAAAGTAAAAACATTGCATGTACTATAGAGGAAGTCCAACACTCTACCACAGATTGTAATTTTCTGATCTGAAGTCCTCATTTCAGGTCAATTTTGACAATTCTTTGGCCATTTGGCATGGCATGGGAGCTTCCAGAAACAGGCTTCAGAATCTACATTTCAACTTGTAGCAAAGTAGTTCACATTTTTAAGAACAGTGCAAAGGAATGAGGTGCTGTTTTGCCAATGTATTTGGCCAATTAACCAAAGACGTGGAGCACCAGCAATACCTTAAACTAGGCAGCCATTACTTGTGACTTGCTGCTTAGCCTCCTGACTGGAGAGCATGAGGTTACATTTCCAAGTGTAGATAGAGAGCACAGGGCATTAGCTGCAGTCACTGGGACTGGGCATAAGCACCTAGAATTCTGTGCAATAAGAAACCAAACTGTAAACCCAAATCTATTTGTGTTTTTTAATTACACAAGCTGCATCTGCACAACAGCCTGTAATATGAAGGGTTTTCTGAGTACATATGACAAAGTTCTTAAATCCATGAGTCCAGTGCAAATCAAACTACAGGACTGAAGACGAAAGAAAAAGAAATTTTAAGAAGTCTGAATACTACAGAATGCTAAATACTACAGAATGCTAGATACTATAGAATACTAGATACATGAATTTCATCTATTCTCTGTACTGATACATGCAGACGAGCTCATGCTAGTATCTGAAAAAAATTTCAATTTTGGAATTTTCAAATTTTTGAATGTTTGAGTAACTTTAGTAACATTCTTCAAACAGCCCTTTGTATTGAACATGAACTGATGACCTTTGGCTTCCACTAGAAGTTTACAAGTTTTACCTTCAAGGCACTAAGAACAGCAGTAAAGATATTAAGCTGCACAGCTTGCTGGCGAACACCTTTAGCCTGCTTGACACATTCAGCAAAGTGATCCAACATCTGTAACCTAAAACAAAGGAAAGAACAGAATTGAAGCTATAGCCTTTCGGAATACAAACTAAAACACAGCTGGTAAAAAAAGGGCCTTCTAAGTTCAGTCACAGAATTTATGCTTCAGGGGCTGCAGCAGGTATTCACTATAGGTAGTAAGGGCAGAGTTACTATGAACATCCCTTTGCTGGTTCTTTTAGTTCATCCACGAACCTTTACTATTCCTTTGAAGAAACACCACCAAGAGGAAGTGAGTCTTCAGGTGCATTTGGCTGTATAACTACAAAGCTATGAGGACCTGAGTGGAAAAATGCTGCCTTTCCACTACCATTTAAAATAGTGTTACCCTTAATATTTGTTTTATTGTTCCTATTGTTTTTCCCATTTAATCTCCATTCCTCCCCCTTTCCTCCCCAGAAAACATTACTGGGAGGAGTGTTCCCTAGAAGACACCAAAAACAAGAGTGTAATGAATAATCTGTATTCTTAACTACTCAGCAGTTACCCAGCTACATCTTTTCATAGTTAACAACAGATATAGGCCAAGCTGAATTACTCCAAGCTGGCCTCAAGTCTATCCTGCACTTACTGCAAAATGAGATTGACTGCTATGAAAAAACTGCTCCCATCAGGTTTGCACTGAAAGATGATTTTACTTTGAAATGCATCTCAGAACTGCTTTCACTCTGTGCTCAGTGACAAATTACCTAAACTGAATGACAAAAGTAGTCCTGACAACTCATAACTCTGTAATGTGGAACACAGGAAAATAAGTTTAATTCCATTTCCTCTTTTTCATCATGCACACAATCACTTGCTGACTATAAATCAAATGGTCTTACTTGTGGAAGCCAAATTAAATTCAATGGAGGTCACTGCTGCTCTCAAGGCTGATTTGAAGTTAATTGCAATGGATACTTTTGCAGGAAATTTTGGTTGTAGAGATATTACTACTTAATGCAGTATGAAAAGAGAAGAATCTAGTTTCCATCTCTGAACACAAATCTTCAAAAGTGATAAAACTGAGGAAATCACTTTATTTTTAAAGTGAGTAGACAGAATCTGGAATCCAGAGACACAATGGACTCCAAATACTAAACTATGAACTTAAAAACAGTTGATACCACAGTCAATTCTTATTTCAGGAAAAAAACCCAAAACCAACAAACCAACCAACCAAAAAAGCCCCCAACACAACAGTATCCAGTGAAACAAGGCATTAGGTTCTGAAATTGAACACTGATGTAAACTGACCTATGTTTGTAAGAGACATGAGGAAAAACCACACCAAAGAGAGCCACAGATGCATCAATGACAGATACTCCTAAAGGAAGGGGACCAGGTACAGCTTCACCAGCAGGGATGCGCAAATAAATAGAAGAGGGGTCGTGTTCCAGAGCACCACTTCCAGACGCACTGTTTGGCTGAAGCTGCAAAATGCCACACAGCATGAATACCTCTGAATATACCTTCACACATAAAATCTGGAACTAGAGATAACCAAAACACATACGCAGTAGCTTAGAACAACAGAACAGAAAACACCTGAATTCAACTGCAGTATCCCCATGCATACACACTAGCATTTACAGCTGAATCCTGAAGGGTCAAAACCATTAACATCTGGATAATACACAAACTATCACTCCTGGTATTAAGAGATGAAAATTAAGAGAAAAGCAGATTAATTCCGGTACTAGTAGTAGCTTCTGAATCACTTACTATGAAGTGCCATTTCAGAAAAAACGTTATTCATTCACCCTCTGAGCATCAAGTTACAACACAGTGTATTAAATTAGCAGCTTTGGCGATAATGATTCCCTATACAGAAAGACTAAGAAACCTTACTAAAATTACTAACACTCCTATCATCAAGAAAATACTTACTAACCATCATTCGACCATGAAACACTGCTAAACAATCATCAATTTTCTCTGAAGAAACTTCTATATTCCTATCAGTTATTTAATTGTGAAACAAAATTAGGATCAAGTAGGTCTGTATTCTTCTAAAAGGTCAGAAAATATAGCAAACGTTTGTTGAGACCTCTGTATCACTAAAATGTGACTAAGTACAAGAGAATCATAGAATAATAAAATGTTAGGGGTTGAAATGGACCTTAAGGATCATCTAGTCCCAAACTCCCTGCCATGGGCAGGAACACCTCCCACTAGACCAGGCTGCTCAAGGCTTTATCCAACCTGGCCTTGAACATTGCCTGTATTGCGCATCCCCAACTGCCTAAGGCAATCTGTTTCAGTGTCTCACCACCCTTACAGTGAAAAATTTCTTCCTACTATCTAACCTAAATTTCCCCTCTTTCAATTTGTACCCATTACTCCTTGTCCTAACACTACAGTTCCTGATGAAGAGTCCCTCTCCAGCTTCCCTGCAGGCCCCCTTTCAGACACTAGAAGGCTGCTACGAAGTCTCCACACAACCTTCTCTTCTCAGGCTGCACAGCCCGTTTCCTCAGCTTGTCTTTGCAGGGAAGGTGCTCCAGTCCTCTTAACCAACTTTGTGACCCTCATCTGGACTTGCTGCAACAGTTCCATGTCCTTCTTATGTTGAGGGCACAAGAGTAGACTAGAGGGGCAGAACCACCTCCTTCAACTTGCTGGCCATGCTGCTTTTGATGCAGCCCAGGATTCCATTGGCTTTCTCGGCTGCAAGCACACATTGCCAGAATCCTGTGATGGACCACAGATCTTCACTTACCAGCAGTACCACTGTTTTACAGGTAGGAGGTTAAAAAAAAAAAGGCATGAGGGGGGAAAAAGCTCTATGATTAAAGACTGCACTGGAAGTCTATTATGTCCACCACAACAAACAAGGGGAGTTTATAAAACCTTTTTTTTTGCTTTGACAGGCTGATCTTGGCTCAGAAACAGCTTCCCCTTGGTTTCTCACACTTGGTATCAGTCTTGACTTTTGGATGAAATCTTCCCATTATTAGATGGGCTGTTGCAGAAAAGCCATTTTTGGCCAACAATATTGTGTCACTTTCAGATGAAACAGAAGATTTCATACTACACCTATAAATCCAGTTAAATCTTGTTCTGCTACAACACCATTTGCAATACTGGCATTTTGACATCAGTTTTATAATAACACATGTTAAGTGGAACCTACATTTCTCCCGGTTCAAAAAAAAAAATATATATGAGAACAACTGCTAGACTAGGAGGATTGGTGGATGGGAAGAGAGGGTTGGGTTGGGTTTTTAAAAGAAATGAGGTTAGTTCACTAAGCACAACTCTATGCATTACGCAATTTGTATCTCAGCTGTAGGAGGTTTTTAACCAAAACAGAACCCTGTAGATGGAAGGACTTACATCTAACAAAGCTCTGAAATAAGACTAAAAACAAGGCATAAAGCTTCAGTTTTAGAAGGCTTCCCCACACACACATCACAAAGACAGGGCAGATAATTCATTCTTCTCGTTTTTTACCTGATCTTCAATTGACTTATGATCTGTTTCCTGCAGCCAAGAGCCAAGCAGAACACTATCATCATAATGACAAAGAGACCTTAGGAGTGATGTGGTTGTATTAGCAGAGTTGTCTGTCAAAGTAAATTCTGCTACCAACTCTCGAAGCAGCGCATTAAATGATCCTAAAAAGACAGACATTAAAAAGAATCATTGCTACTTCTGAGCCAAAACGTTTCAGCCAGTGATCAGAAGTTACAAATATACCACTATTTCGATTTTAGAGGTAGCAAACAGAGAAGTAAACCTGACACAACTGGCAAGGCTTCAAATGGAACTCTAGGCTCTCAATTCCCAAACCACAGATACTCAAATACCTAAAGAACAGGTAAGGTTGGAAACTACTGGAGGTCATCTGGTCCCAGCTCCCTGCTCAAGCAGGGTCCACCAGAGCCCATTGCTAAGACTTGTGTCCTGTTCTAAACAACAGACTGGGCCATGCCTTACAGGATGAAAATCTAGATTTTGAAAAGAATTGCTCATCCACATGATCATGGTAAATGTAATGAATTAATAAAAGTACCCCAAGCAAAACCCAAAAAGTTAATCCATCAGACCATGTGACAGTGCCTGGAAATTTAATAATAGCAGATCTGTGTAATAGATCAAATCAGGTTTAAAAAGAAAAACCCAAAACACCTAAACAAACAAAAAAAACTCCACTGAAACCAAAACTAAATCTTCATTGTCACATCTGTCTCTTCAGAATATAAGAAATAAAAGTTGTCTATCTTTTAAGTAACAATGACTTAAAGCACCATTAATTGACCTCAGAACATGATCTCCATGCCTCTCACGCCTATAAACAGGACCATAACTTCTATACTCTATGTGTTACTCTGTGAATGCTTTGCAGTATTCATCCTTGGTAGTCACATTGCCAAAACAACATACCAAAGATGAGGAATATACTACAAAATTCTTGGAGACTCCTAGAATTCTATTTTGACTCTTATAGCTGCTTCAAAGATAAGCACCAGAAGTGTATCAAAAGACTACACAGAATTTTTACTTTAAGAAAAACTGTGAAAAATGTATGTACCTTCATATGTCTTCGGAGGCAATAAAGCCAATATATCATAAAGTCTTAAACGAACCATAGCTGCACTAGCTTTGAGATGAGCTCCATGGGCTTTAATTACTGATGGAATGCTATAGAATTAAAAACGAAAAAGAGACAACCAGAAAAGTTGCAGTTACTGAGAAGATTATTTTCAGATTTCTTTTTACAAGATGTAACTCTAGCCAAGGCAAGAAAACTCTTTAGAGAACTACACTGAACAACTACTCAATTTTCAGACATAATTGTATAGAGAAAACTTTGAAAGAAACCCAGACAAACCCACAAAACACGCTGCAGTAAATCAGTGCACCTTCTCAGAAGAAGGTTCCATTTTAATTAGGGGAAAGGGGCAGACACCAAACCACAAAACCCAACTCAAAACTGTGTTTACTTTTATTCTGAAAATGCTGGAAGTCTTTTCATTAGTCCATTTCATAAGAGGAACGTTTTTTGACTAACATCTAGTATACCAGTATCTTAGTTTTATCATTTCTTGCACACAGATAAGCAACCCAGGAATTCAAAAGCTCAGTGAACTGGAAATCCAAAGCATAGGTAACAAAAGTTACCACAGTAGGCCCTCCAGCACAATTTCAAGTCCAGGAAAAGACAAAAGTGAATAAAGAGCAAAAGCTGCCTACTTACTGTGACATCATTGTCATGGCACATTCTATGGGTGTCATCAGTTTCCTGATCACATCCTCAGTAAGGAGCTCAGGACAGTGAGCAACAAAACTCCTCATGGCTAATAACAAAACAGTTTAAATTAAAATGTCACTAAAACAAATATAAAACACAAGATACAGATCCTAAGAGAATATCAAAAGAGCAGCAATTAAAAATGTTTATTAAAAGACTGTGTGAAGTGTTTCTAAAACTGTATGTCAAAACCAGGTCACATTGATAAAAATCTGACACATTTTACTCATTTTCAAAGAAAGCAGGCAGTTAAAAGAGTTCTGTCTACAATACTTGGGATCATGTTTTGGTTTACTGTGCAGGTGCAATCTCGAAGTCTGAATTTCTTACCGCACAGAGCTCCAGCACGGCCTTCCAGTGTTACTTGCCAGGTGAAAGAATCTCCTCTTGCCTTCTCTGCTTCCAGCTCCTTCAGAGAACGTGGAAACACGTTTCGCCATAGCAGCAACATCTTAGGCAGATGATACCGAACAACAGAAGGACCTATGTAAAAAAGTTAAGTGACAATATAATAAAAATGTGTATTTAAGTGTGAAAAATCTGCTATGAAGGCTTTTGCTCTTCAAACTATTTTTGTCTTATTTCACTTCTCTTCCTTTTCTTCCTACTTGGAACAACGAAAGCCAAATGAAATTCTCTCATTTCTAGGTTGAAAGTGTGGCAAATAACTATTATACATTAAGTCTATTTGTTGCTATCAGTACTAAAAAATAGGAAATAGGCTATTCTATACATGGTTATGTCATATGGAACCACTGCCAACCGTCTTTTTCCTATCTTTTTATTCTGACTTCTAATTTCTTCATATTACTATTTTGAAGGCAAGTTCTTTAGCCTACTGCAAATCATCCATAAAATGAGCAGAAAAATAACTGATAGTTACTTATTACGTAAACTAGTTTATCAGGCAAGTTTTTTTTTAAACTTCTGGAAAAGATTCAGTGCAACTACATTAAAAATATATTGGAGAAGAAAAACCAAAACCAGGATATACTGCTAGAAAAATATGACAAACAGGCAAAAAAGAGACAATTGAGAGATATGACATGAAACATAAAATGGTATTTGATGAGAGATCAAAATACTGTAAAATGCATCAGAACTTTATCATATTTTCCAGTATAAAAAAGCCTCAAAACAAAACAGAAAAGAACACTATCGCTGCAAAATTCAAGAGCATACTTACATCCTCTCAAAATGAAGCTCTGATATTTCTGTAATGGCAGATACGAGCATGAGGCTGACTTTTTAAAAGACAACTGAAGGACTTTAAAACTGACAACATTTCTTATCAGTGCTGTTGTCTATCTAGAGACATATATGCAATTTGTTGGAATGCTCATTGTGTTTCATTTACTGTTCATTTCTTCTGCACCACAGTATTAAAGAAGGAAGACTACGGGCAATTTTGCCCTTTCAGAGAATGACTAAAAGCTGGGTTTCTAAAAACAGAACAGAATTTTTTCTTAGGTATGATGCCTTTTACCATACTTAGCTTAAATAAGCACTAATATTTCACTTCTCCCCAGCATGACAACACTGCTGAAGCAAGTGAACTAACACTCTGTTTCCCTTGTATAAACACTCTTGTGCTAGATAATGAACTCATTATGTGTAAAGACCATTTGCCAGAGTGGATAATCAGAAACGTTGGACAGGCTTTAAAATAAAAGAAAAAGCAAACCATTTTTACAAACCTAAAGTCATAAGTGCTCCAAGCAAAAGCCACCCAGCTTGAGTCCGCTGCAAGGAGAGCCTGCTGTTTTGTGCAGCAGTTCGTAACAGATCCTCAGCAATACTGACCACCATCTGCACCAATGCCAAAAAACAGGGGATTTTAAAAATATAAATGAAGCCACTGCAAGCTACTGCTACTTTTTCACTCTTACAGACTAGATATAAAACTGTTCTCAAAGCATTTCAATTGACCTTTCATACAGAAGAATGCAGACGACATTTCATGCGGATGATTAGCATGCCACCCATTTTGCAAAGCCACTACTTGTAGATAGAAAGGTATCTTTTAGTAGTCACAGCTGAAACACTCATTATCTCACCTTTCCTTTAGCATGAGGAATGCCTAGTGGACACTGATGCACACCACCTAACAAAGCAGCCATGGCAAAACTGTAGCCACTAACAGCTTCAGGGGAGGTCTTCAGATTGTTGAGCCTTTCTGCACATCTATCTAAAAATGGAGTCAACTGAAAGGGCAACGCCACGGCTACACACCGCAAGCACCAGGCGGCAGCCAGTCGAGCAGCCATGCTGGGGTGAAGAAGAACTGAAGTTACGGTCTCCAACAGACCTACAGGAAGGAGAGTTTACAGTCTTTAACTTAAGATGCACTTTTTAATATACATACGCTTTTTAATATACATAGACAAGTAAACTGAATCAATACTAGACAGTCAACGTCAAAGTTAAGAAAGTCAGAATTGAAGTACTTGAATTTTCTGACTTTGCCTTTTCCTTTAAGGAAAGCCAGAGCTGATGCTAGCATTATGCTGCTCCCCTTCAGGTTTTATCAGCAAAGCTGGAGCTGTCAGAGCCATAGCACTGACTCCACCACTCAAACACGGAAAAGAGGCAGCAACATCATATTAAGGAACAGGCACTGGATGAGATCATTCCCACAGCGTTTTACAGATAGCCAATAACAGAGCAACAGTAACACATCTTTGGGTTTGCTTCACATTGGAGCCAAGCACATGCTGTGGGTATCACTGGCTGCTGTTCTCCGCTTTTGACACAGTGCTGTTTCCCCTGCAGCAGGTTTACATCCTTTTACACTCTTGAAACTTCCATACCTACCTAATCCCACTTTCTAACGGAGCCCTTCAGTCCCATCTGTCTCCACACCAACACCTTTTTTAACCCAGATACTGGTAGACTCCGAAATCAAAGTCCCAATTGCTATTTGTTTTCTCTTGAGCTAGTGAACAACTTCTACCTGCTGAGTTCACAGCAGCTAACAGAAATACTACTGAGATACAGTCCCCTCTGTTCTTATGGGACACAGCTGCCAGAAAGAATAAATATGAGTGCAGTCTTCCCCACTCCATAGGTGGCATAAAATCAGTATGGGAAGAATGTCATGTGCATCAAAACCACAACCTACATAATGAAATGTCTAAAGCAGCCTGCACTTCCAGTGGAAAAAACACAGGTATCCACAAACTGAAAAAATGTAAAACTGTAACACTACAGTGTAAATGTGGATTCAGATACTGAAACAGACAAGAAGAAAATACACAAACTCCAGTCAACTTAAGCCAAAGAACTACTTTTTTTAAAAGGGACTACTCACAGCTTCATCTTGACAAAATACTTTTGCCTCCCCACAGAAATTTGGTATTTAAAGGCAATAGTTTTCCAGGAGCAAATATTTCAGACCTTACATAGAAAAACAATGTATTTCCTCTAAAATCATTATCATAAACAAACCAATACCAAAAATTACAACTTTACTCACCCTAAGAAAGAGCTTCAGACAGACTCCAATCAGAATAGCTATTTAACACTTTGTCAAACTTGAACTAAAGTTAGGGTACTAGACACAGTGAGCTGGACAAATGTAGTTATCTAGAGAAATACAGGAAGTACCAATTGCACAGATTTATTTCTTACACATGCATTTATTATTTAACTAGATTTAATGATATTTCATATTCATTTCTCATATGTCTCAATCTATTTCCATTTATTTGCATACCAATAGACGGTTCTTGAATAAGAGGAGATGCAGTGGCATTCAGACTCTGAACCAGACTACCCAGTTCCTGGAGGGCACACACCATTACGTGCTGGCTTGCAGCTACATCAGCAGCTCCTGATTTATTTTCACTGTTAGCATCATTCACTACTGCTTCTGCAGAAAAGAAAACAAAAGCATCTTGCTTAATTACCCTTTGAATCACACCTGAGCATACACAGGACACAGAGTGACAGTTTCATTTTGACATCAATCCTATATTAAAACAAAACCACAAGTCTGGTCATAGTGAGAACTCACAAAGCGAACATATTCTGCAGGGAAATAGTTTTATAGCTATCAGACAAACACAGTCATCCAAAGACCATAAAAGAACAGATGCCCAGCAGTTACTGTGGATGGCAGAGCACTAAGAGGTAGGATAAACAGTGTAACACAGTAAAATTACTTACACAATACACACATGCTATGTGTATCTACACACAGTGACAAAAAATACAATCTTGACACATGTAGGTTCTGTATACAAATTTACATGCATACGTATTCAGTGAAACTAAAAAAAGAGAGCTTTAATAAACAACTAATTCCAATCACTAATAATCTTGGGGTTATGCAACTGAGTTCCTATTTTATCCAACCCTTCCCATTTTTCATTGAATTCATGAGAAATGCTCAAAAAAATGAAACAGTTCTTCCAACTATCCAAATGCATAACTGAATTTCCTGCAACTTTGACAAGGTGGCAGGAGTATTTTCTGCAACTGTCTCCTCTCAGAAACAGCATTTTTAATAGATGTATTTTCCTGAAAGTAATACTTATGGTAATCAGCAACCTTTTAAGGTTCCATACCTACCCTAACAAAAAATAGTTATGAAAAGAACCTGCACAAGTTTTTAAATCAATTTAATTTCCATATGTTAAACATTGTTTTAAACTCAAATTAGATGGCAGCAGACAAGAACGGTATGTTTGGTAAATACAGTCATGTATAATTCCAATTTACTTTTTAAACCTCCAGCTTCAGCTATTTCATTTCATGAGAAACAAATGCCAAGAGAGTTTTGTCAGCCCTCTTAGTGATTACATATTCTGCAAAGTTTTGCCAAGGGGTCATATTTTTCTTCTCTAATTTCAGTCTTCAGATTACATCATTTTTGTTATAAAATCCAACTGGATATTAGTATGGATATTAGCAGAGGAGACACAAGGACTTACAAGATCTTGACCTACGGGATTTTCAACACTTAGTAAAGAACTCTGCATGTTTTTCAATACAACCTATCCCAAGAGAGAAGCAAATGCACAGTTTTCTTCTCCATTTCCATTCTAGGCCTTTGAGATTGCATTTGCTATCACAGGATAACAAGCCAGTTTTATACCATCACTTTTCAAGCAGAATTTAACATCTTGGATAGCACATTTGAACTATCATTTACTATAAGAATGAACTATCATTTACTATAAGAATAAAATTACTCCTCACCACAGAAGAAAACTGAAAAATGGCTGCCTCAGTAAAAATCACAGTAACTTTCAACTGGTCTCAAATGAAGAAAAATGGTACTCACCCACTGCCTTCATTTGTTTACCAATGGCTTGACATATATCTTTGGCAGCTGCAATCTGTGCCTTCTCCCCGAGTAAGCTGCCCACAGTTGCCCTCAGGATAAAGGACACACATCTTCGAGAGTACACGGCCTCCACGTGGGTCTGAGTTGCACGAGGATGGGAGACCAGATCGAGTACGTGGGACAGAAATGTGGCAAAGTTGCGCTCCAGCCACTGACCTCCTAATGTTGTAACAAAGACAACGTAGGCCTGCAAATTCAGAAGTCACGGAGCAACACGATTAAAACAGAAACAAAAGACTACGTAAGACTACAGCTATACTTATGCATAATCCAGTACAGTGGCAACACCAGGTGGCAATAAGCAACCCTCGTGAGGTTACTCAGCATGAATTAATTCAGTAGCCAGGTTTTTGCTGCTGAAACTGAACTGTTTCCAGTACCAAGAGCAGCCCCTATATTGACATATATCCTGTGATGCTCTTTAGATGACAGCAAAAAATCCCAGTTCATCACTTTAAATGTGTCTTTTTCTAAAAAAGTTAAGAACACAATGTAAATAACAGCAGCAACATCAACGTGTTCCAGTTCACAACGAAAACTTGGCATATTCACCAAGTTAACCCAAAAAAGGCTGAGGAAAAATTATGGGTTTGAAAAATAACCTATGATCAAAAATTCTGGATTCTAGAAAGTTACTGTAGCATCTTGAAATATATGTCAGAGTGAGAATGTCTGAATTTGAAGAGATGCTGCCACCACCTCTCTCAGACAAGAGGAGTTTCCACATTCATCAGATTTCACCTACTCAAGAGAGACATATGGAGAGAAGAAACATCGTTTAACTAATCAGAGCTGCAGCTGAGAAGAGATCCACAAAAGGATAACAGAGCATCCTCTCCTGAAAGAAATTAAATTTTAAAAGGGAATGAAAGTCTTTAACGGACTAAGGTTTCAAATATTTTTGCAAGTTAATCTCACTTGATATACTCTGATCAAGTAAGTTTTCCTCAGCTCACATTTCAATCTATTGTTACTGCACATCAATAATTGAAGAAAGTAAATAGGTGAATGATACCTCATCTCACAAAACAGGTGAGTCAAACTAGACCTGTAATTTAACTTATAAAGAAACACAGAAGTATGTATTTTTCCTACCAAAAAAGGGTTACAATTACGTACAAATTTTACTTCATTAGAAAAATTACAAACCTGGGTAACACCAACTCGCACTTCCCTATTGACAGATCCTCCTACTTTTAACATCTCTCCACCACTCTTCAGGAAACCAGATCCTCCTCGCAGAAATCCTGTGGCCATGAGCTCCAACACCTCCTCAAGTGTGGCTCTCTTCACATTTTGCCGCATCACTTTTTCAAAAAGAAAAGTAATAATTGGATCACAAAGTTCCAACCAATACAAACGATGATCTTGAAACCAGACTTACTCATTTAAAACTGTCTTGCAAAAACAAATCTACCCAAAACTTCAGATAAAAATTTGTTTTCATGCTTAAAAAATTAGTCCCTTTCCCAGGTGATTTTTGATAGTTTGCTTTGTCTTTTCTTTGTATGACTACAACAGAGATTCTGCACTCTTTACTCTTTCTAGCTTACTGTGTGTAAAAACAAACAATCCATCTACAAGCTTCTATATCTACTGGAACAACGTGTCGTGCAACACGGTACTGAAGGTGCAACTAAGCCTGCCCACTGAGACACGGAATCCACGAGGGCTCGTACCTGTTGCCTGTTTTGGTATCAGTGCTGTAGCCATGACTGTCCCCAAAAGCTTTGACACTGCAACACGCACACCATAGTTTGAGTTTTCCAGAGCTTTAAAGCACAGTGTTGCAACATTCTCTAGTTCAGCTGTCCACATGAACACTGCTTCATTCTGTAATTCCAGCAGACACTGTAGGAAAAATAGACTTGCTAAGCACCAGGAGACCATTCTTACCTTTCATCTAAGTATCAGACTGCAATTGTCAGCAAATTATTCAGCAAATATTTTAATATGAATATTTTAAGAGTTAATTTATACACACTCTCCCATATGCCAAATAACTTAGCTGAGTAAACAATCAGAAGACTTATGGCTAATACATAAATTAAAAATTAAAAGAAAAGAACCATGTTACAAAAATCTCTCCCACTGAAGCTCACAGATAATATATTCTATCTCATATTTGTTTATGAAGTGGGGAATACACTATTACAGCACCTGTGAACTAAGTCAAATGTCTGAGCCTGCAGCATAAACTAGTGAGGACTTACCTTGCCCAACTAATTATCAAATTCCCCATCATAAACAACAGCTCACAGTTCAACTGCAGATACTTCACAGTCACAGCACAAGAATTCCTATGACTGGTGAGCAAACACACCCACCTTAGCCACTGCACATCGTACAGCCATGGATCTGTCCGTCAACAGAGACCGGGCATTCTTATAAATATCACGGTGACAAGAAGCTGCTGCTCCTCCCAGGCCATTGAGGACTTTCTGCAAACTCATCAGAATTTCACTGCGGCCCTGAGACTGCACACACACACAAAAACATTTATGCAAAAATGTGGACACAGTACTGATATTAAGAACCAGGTGTTTACTTTAGCATTTTCCTGCTTCTATGCAGGAATATTTTTGCAAAGATTGATAATGAAGGCTTATATAACCAATGTGTAGCTGAGTTTAGACAGAAGTGAGCACTATACACAGCTTTACTAAAAGTCCCTCAGTTGTCACATAAATTGAGCCCAGGCAACCCAACAAATTGACTCCAGGCAAAATGCTTCTGTACTGCCCCACTATTTATCATCTGCAGACTCAGAGGGGGGAAAAAAGAAAAAGCAGCTGATAGTAGAGAAGAGGAAGCCCAAGTAGTTAACAGCTTCATGCTATACCTGCACACAG
This sequence comes from Atrichornis clamosus, assembly GCA_013400975.1. Classification (NCBI taxonomy): domain Eukaryota; kingdom Metazoa; phylum Chordata; class Aves; order Passeriformes; family Menuridae; genus Atrichornis; species Atrichornis clamosus. Next base: position 41,605 of record WBMZ01001708.1, on the reverse strand, counting down.
GAGGGTACTTACAATTTGAGGGTACACACACATAAGAACAAATAAATAAATAATCACACAGGTACAACAACACAGCTGAAGAAAACAGCTGCCAGCACAAGATCCACACAATCAGTATTCCAACATGTCCCAACAGAGCTATTTGCATAAAATCAGACCCACTGACAGCCCAAGATACATTCCCTCAATATTACCACACACTTTCTCTTTTCAGGACACAATGTATTCTGCTCACATGCAGAGTAATAACTTGCCTGCAAAACTTAAATATTCATTATTAATTTTTAACAACTGAATGTTTATTCAGGATACATGGGCAAAAATCCTAACACAGTAGTTAGAAATGACACACAGTCATTTTTTGGATTTTAATTACTTATGCCACTATGAAGCAACTACTATCATATTCGTATGATAAACTCGAAACTCTCTGCAGTAGCCTTGATACTAGCTAGGTAAGTGATTTGCATTTTTTGATGTAGAAGAAAATCAAGCCAGGCAATGTGGCAAATACCTCTGGAGGAAGGAGGTTTCAGTTTAAATGGAATTAAGACCACATAAATAAACTGAAACTTACCTCTGCACTCTTCAGAGACTTTAACAGATTATTCACAGTTTCTGGAAAAGAACTACCCAGCATTCTGCCCATTTTTTCATAAAATGCTCCAACACAAGCCACAGCAGCCCTATGAAAAAAGACATTAATTGGTGTACTCTTTTTCTGTATCATCTAAATGAAAACAAATAGTGAAACAGAAACGTATGTTTTAATAAACATGAATGAATAAAAATCTATTTGTTATCCACTATACTGGCTGTTTAACACTGGGCATTTAAATAATTTTTTGTTTACAAAAAAAAAAGTAATAGAAAAGTTACCAGCTTTTAAGAATAGAAATGTATATCAGGGATTATTACTATAGGTTCTACATATAGAATGCAAAATTCTGGAGAAAACAAGATAGGCTGAAATCTCAGCAAGATTAGTGTTTTGTGTTTCAATAAACTGTCTCTTTTTCAAGCACCTGTAAGAAAACCCCTACTCTGTAATATGTCCTGACACATTTTTGTGCACACCGAACTATGGCTTTCTTTTCAAGACTAAGAACTTAAAATGCAGAAATGATTGCATAACACAAGAAAGTTTATAGGCACTGTAAAATCCCTGGATCCATAAACAGTTATTTATGTCTTTTCCTTGCCCTGCTATTTGAGATTAGGAATATTTAACTAACAACGTATTGCCGTTATACACACAAGTTGTTCTAGGACAGTCACAGAAGCAGCTCCTTAAAACATGCACTTTTCATCACAAAGGAATGAGGCTTTTTTTAACATCGCAGATTGATGTAAATCATTTTTTAGCAGAGCTATGTGACAAACTCATTACAGCATCCCCCTTAAGGGGCATGTATCCATTAAAAAACCTTCTGGACTATCACTTGAGAAGCATAAATTTCAGAGTTTATTAAAGTAGAAAACTCTTCCCACTTATAAAAGTCTCTCACAGAGCTGCAAGAGCTAGAAATAAGAGGACAGTATCTGCCCAAACAGTGACTATTTCAGATTTTATTGTCAAATCCTACTGTTGTCATAATGTCTGAACGCAAGACCAAATTAAGGTTCACTAGACACCGTGAACAAACGAAGCAGTACATGGCAAAGTACCAAACACAGTGTCAGTGCAAGTTGTTTGTGGCATTAACCAAATTCCTACCAGTGAGACTGCTCCTATGACTAAACACGAACTGGATCACACATACATGCACACACATATCCAAGTATAGACTCTGCTTGAGAGACTTGTGTAGATTAACATAGTAGGGGAATACAAAAGGCAATGTCTGAAGGGGAAAAAAACTTGAAGACTTGGTTACAATTCTCCAGCCATAGATAATGCTGTGGTTTAACAATCTGCAGGTTCCACCTCAACTGGGGTACCTGAGTGCAATCAGCAATAATTCCACTGGTGGAATGTCTTCATTGCACTACTTCATTAACTTTTATCCTCTCTGTGCCAAAAGCATGTGAAGAAACATAACACAGTGCCTTGCCTAGAGGAAAACATCTCACTTTCAGATACACACATATGTGTCACCTTTGAGTCCTGCCCTGCATAATCTCAGTCCAGAGCTTTCCCCTGCATCAAGTACACGTGAACTCCAAACAAGCATACAAAATATAAGTAAACATAGTGTGCACATATACAGGCAGATCTTCTGTAATATCCAGGACTTAAAATCATTCCCTACATCCCAATAATATTAAACATACAGTTTTGTGGGCAGGTAGGCTGCAGTATCATCTTTGCTCTTGATGATGTCATTACACTTGTCAAGCGTCTGAAACACAGTAAATGTGTCTCCAATGCTGTAGAGAGCAGCAAGATTTTTTGCAAGTAGCTTTCGTGTGGGTGGCCCAGGGGAACTGCTGATGAGTCCTGTTAGCTGTTCTACAAGTTTCTTCTGTTTTTCCTTGACATCTGTCTGTTAAGAGACCAAAAATAAATACGAAAAGTAGTTTAATTTTCTCTGTGTTGCCTCTAACACCCAGAAAAATCTAAAAGAAATGGAAGCAAACCTTATAGCACTCCCAATTGTATGTAACTCAGCAAATTGCTTGTCTTGCAGAGATTTGAGATACATTCAACAACAGCAGAGACAGATGATAAATGCTCAGAATTAGCTGCTCTATTTAATTTTTACTTTTTAAAAATACTTACTGGCTGCCTACTGACTGACTACAATTAAACACTTAAAAGCTACAAACTAACACAGAGGCTCTTCAGGCTGAATCTGAACCCATACAGTTACCATCTGGCCATTACCTGTCAACTTTCTCTGGCATGAAATTAATACAAATGCTTTTTTAAAGTAAGAAGGTGGGGAAAAAACAGTAAAAATTACCTTGTTGGCAGCTACCAGCACTTTATCCAAAAATCTCAACCACTCAAAGATAAAGACTGGTCTCTTTGCTTCTGTGATTTGAGCTAATGCCTCCTCGTTCAGTAACAAACTATGAGCCAGCTCCATAATGGGTTAAATTCCGGCTTTATCATAAATTTGTGTAGAAACTCTAAAATAAAAATGTAAATATTAGTATGAAGTATAGTACATCAGTACAAAGCTTTGAAAATCAAATGAAAATATCCAGTTTGCTTAGACTTGTGTTTTAGCTAAGCAGTCCCACATTAAAAAGACTCCCATATTTACAAACTGAGTGAGTACCTTCATTAGTATTTCAGGGAGCGGAGCTGTTAATTGTAAAAAGAGCACCTACAGGCCATTTCAGGGTACAAACTCTTTGTCAGGAAAAATATACCGAAGTCCCTGTTTAAAGAAGGTAAAGGAATCATCTCACTCTCTCCTCTTATCAAAGAGAAAAAGGATTGTCACAAATCAAGACCTGTGAGCACACTCCCAAAGCTGAGGCATAAATCTGACCCCCTCCTCAATATCCTTCAACAAACAAGGTGAGAAGATGAGCCTACCACAAATAGGAATTTCCAGCCAATGCAAATTTGAGAGAGGCAGGAACAGTGATAGCATTTGGCATCACTGACCTAAGACTTCCCAGATCCCACTAGTCTTGCTTTAAGTGCTAGGAAAAAAGCTCTTGAAATCCAGCAAGCCTTAGATGTGACAGCCTGTAACACAAGCAGCAGCCGAAGGACTGCAAGTCTCCCCAGGAGGCAAAATACTGCAGATGGAACACTGGAGATCCCCTTCAAATGGGGGCTGGTATCAAAGCACTACCAAAAGCACACTATCAGTGTAAGCAAACACTCTGTGGACAACCTAATCTTAGCAAATCTCCTGAAAAAAAAGTAGAGCTGTTTAATGAGGAGCTGACAGAAGAAAAAAACTCTGTAAAACTTACCTAAAATCACAACATTAAGTCAACCATCTTCTGCCAAAGAAACCCCAAAAGCAAAAAAAACCCCGACCCTAAATGATGGTAAAACTGTGATCTCAGGCAAAACAGACAAAGCAAAACAACTAAGGAGCATTATGTAAGACATCCACTTTCAACAGACATCATCTTTTGACAGCTGCGCTGCTCCACGTGGGCTCTCAAGTGCTCACAGCTGCTTCCTCATTCATGGTCAAACCCAACAAATTCTTGAAGTCAAATGAAGTGACTTAAATTGATTTTTTTAAACAGTCCTCAGGTTAGATACTGGTACGGGTAACATATTAATACTAACTCTGTATTGTGGTTCTAAACTCACCTTGGTGATTTGGTGCTGATGAAACTAAAGCATCACAATGTTTTTAATACTAAGGTTGTTCCCTGCATTTCAGGACTTTGTGTATTTTTCACTGCATACAGCTCCAACGACAGATCAGCAAAGGTAGAAGAGCCACGTATGGAAGCACACACAGTTCTCCCTGACAACTCTAAAGACATTTTCTGGTGCTTTTTTTTAATTTAAAAATAATTGAGAAGATGTTGTCAGTCAGTAACTCAGACACATCACTTCAAAACACCTTTACATGAGAGCAGAGAGAAAGGCAATGAGTGATGGCACTTTGGACATCACCCCAGAGACCAACACTGCTCATCACACCCATGCAGCACATAAATACCAGAAGTACCCTAAGACAGAAGAGCTCATTACCTCTTTTCCTCCCCATATAAAAGGTTTCATTCGCCCCCGGCCATAAGAGCCACGAACCCCTTATATACCTCCTCACACTCCCATATCTCTTCATCTGAAATTTAGGAAACACAAGCTCTAAGCTCAAACCTGCACATGCATTCAGCTGTGCCACGGAAGCACAAGGGATCAGACACAAGAACAATTACACAAATATTCAGCTAACTGAAGATTCAGTCTAACACAGAGCTATGCACACAGACAATCCAAAGCTCGTTTACACTGCCCAAAGGTTTGCTCCAAAGAGCAGTGAAAAATGCCTACCAAATTCTACCGATTCTGGTGAGGGCTGGGTCTTGCCTAGCATATTATAAGAAATAAATACACTGTGATCTCCCACAGGGTGCAGAGTAAAAGCCGATCAAAGTCAACCAGCAGTCAGTGAAATACGCTGAAGCATTACAGAGATAACAAAACGTTCAGATGTACTAAAACTCCTTTCTATTCCCTAGCTGTTTTTCTAAGTCTAAATCAACTACTTATATTTTCATGACGCGTGCACTTCAGTGGACTGAGAAAGCCGAGAAACAGGCACGGTTAGGCGAAGTGACACACTCCTGAAGGACTCCATCAGGTGAAAAGCGTCCTGCGCCTGGGTCCTCCTACCTGTACTGGCTACTTTAGTAAGCTGTAGCAGCTCTCCCAGGGCATCTTGCCTGGTTCTAAACACCCTTCAGGAGGCAATGCCCCGGTGCAGCGCCGGCTGTAAGGGAACGATGCTCAGGCAACGATGCTAAAGAAAAGATGCTAAGGAAACGATGCTCGCTGCCTTCCATACACGCACCCCGCACGCACACGCGCACACCGACCCCCACACGCCGCCAACGCCGCGTAGCGCCGAAGGGAAGCGCGGACCCTCCGGCCCGCTTCCCCAGAGCCCCCGGGCCGGTCACGGTCACTTACGCTCCTCCCGTGCTGCGGCCGCGTCCCGCCAGCTCCGGGCTGCGCCAGGCGTGGCACCGCGGCCGCGGCCCCCGGGGGCCGGTCACGGTCACGGACAGGCGTGGGCGCGCTGCGCCGCGCTCGCCCTCGGCCGCGGGACCATCACCAGCGGGCTCGGCCACTTCAGCCCCCGCCGTGCCCGGGTCCGGCGGGCGTGGAGGGGCGTTGAGGTGAGACAGGAGCGCCTTTTCCCCACACCCGGCCCCGGCGCTACCCGGCGCAGAGACACCCCCGGCCGCGCAGCAGGAAGAGGGCGAGGCGCAAGCGCCGGTGGGCGGGGGCGGCCCCACGCAGGCGCAGCGATCCGGCCGGGCGGGGGCGGGTTGGTGCGCGTTCGGTCGCGGCTCGGCGGCGCCTCGGCAGGGGTCCCACAGGTGGAGCGGCGTCGCGGCCGCCCGTGGGCGGCCGAAGCGGAGCCCGGGAAGACGCGCTGTGGGCGGGAAGGCAGGCGCGGCTGCTCCGGCGTTGGCAGGGGTCGGCCTGGCCTGGCCTGGCCCCGCCCGGCCCGGGAGGTTCTCGTGTTTGCGTCCCTCAGCCCCTCCGTCCTCCGCCGCGCAGGGAGCGGCGGAGGCCAGGGGCGCCGGGCACCTTTCCGTGCGACAGCGGGTTTGCCTTGCAGGGAAATCAAATGCGCGGTGACACGCACTGACGGTGTCCGTAGGCGAGGGGTCGGCAGGGGGGCGTGCTAAGCATGGAGGGAGATGAAGAGGAAGACTACATGTCTGATTTATTTATTAAGTAAGTAGGGGGCTCTTTCTTTCGCCCCTGTTACGTGCTTATAAACGTGTTAAAAAAAAAGAAAAAAACCCGCTAATTGCTGGAATTATTAACTCGTAGACAAGATGTAAGGCCAGGCTTGCCAATGGTGAGGCGGGTGAAGGAAGCTATTCAGAAAGAAGAAAAGCAAAAAGAAGCCAACGAGAAGAACAGACAAAAGAGTATAAAAGAAGAAGAAAAAGAGAGACGTGACTTGGTACTGAAAAGTGCATTGGGTAACGAGAACAAAGGCTTTGCTTTGCTCCAGAAGATGGGCTACAAGAGCGGCCAGGCCCTTGGCAAGAGCGGTAAGCTTGTCGCTCTCTGGCAGCATGTGCCTACCGTCAGCTATACCTGTATATTTTACAGACTGCAGCTGTCACTTCATTGTACAGGATCAGTAAGTGCCTCTTGGAGAGCTGTAGCATTACTGAACTGTGAATGTGCTGTGACAGAACAAAATATGAGAGTAAATCCCTAAAACTGAAGTAAAAACAGTACAGACTGTAGAGGTACGAGGGAAGAGCAGTACTTGCAGCTCAGTAAATCCACTTTCATACATGCATGCCTACAGGAATTGTATTAAGGATGTTTTGATGGTTTTGCAAAGCTAATAGGGTTCCAAGAAACATCAGCCTCTCTCTTGGAATTTATAGTTGTATTCTGAAGAAGAAATGGTATAGTGGCCCACCCTTATGAAGCCTTAATAGATGACGTAAAATCAGTAAAGCAAGGAATCAACAAGTGCTGTGCCAGTTCTGCACATCTCTTGCAAACATTCTCAAATGAACTGTCCTAGACAGATTCTTTTTATTCTTCAAAATTGTTGTGAGACTGTAGAATGAAAATGCTACAGAAGGCTGTAGCAAAGCAGTCTTCCTCACAGGTATGTTACACCTGTCATGTCAACACCATTTTCTTTCAGTTTGGTCATGTAGTGAAAAAAGTATATAGGAATCCATCAGACAAGCCAAAAATGAGAGGGAGTGCCAGTACAGCTGCATCATTCGTAGTGCACTAAATATGTATTGATTGGGGATTTTTCAATTTCCAAGCAAAAAAATAACAAGAAAATATACCTAATTTAATGGCAAAAGCAGCTGGCCTACATGAATACACTGTACAATCATAGATGAGAAAAGCTTGATTTCTTACGTTAACCATTTTTTTCTGTCACAGGAGAAGGCATTGTTGAACCTATTCCTCTGAACATAAAAACAGGTTTGTGGTGCTTTCTGATTTATTTAGTTGGATATCAGAGCTTCTCAACTGCTTACATGCATCTTTTGAACTTACATAGGCAGAAGTGGGCTTGGTCACGAGGAATTAAAAAAGCGAAAAGCTGAAGAAAAACTGGAAAACTATAGACAAAAACTCCATATGAAAAAACAAGCAAATGAACAAGCTGCAGATCAGTTCAGGTGAAGTCATGTAACTGATATGCTAAGCAACATCTAAATGACAATTCTTTTTATGTTTGAAGTTTGGTTATTCTTTTAATGTGCTATTAATTTGAGAATGTTTTGAATGAAAGGTGAGAGCTACAATACAGAGTAATTCTCACTTCTAAAGCAAAAGTAGATGTACACTGTAATGCTAAAAGCATGTGCTGCATCATGTAGTTTTGTAATTGTTAGTAATGCAAACAATATACATACTAACTTGTCTCAAGTCACTTGCAACTTTTTAAACTGGAGAAACATACCATCTTTTAAAATATAAAATCCACAGATACTCCTGAGCAAAGTTGGTACAATGGTTTTAAAAATCAGGGTACATTTTTAAAGGTTGTATTGGCTTTGTTTTCTCCTGATTTGCTTGTAATATGTGGAGAAGGAAAGCCTAGGAAAGGCTGGATCTTTTGCAGATGTTTAGTGAATCACTTTTTATATATCTTATGAACAGCTGATGAAGAGACAGTGTTCAGTGTAGCGTGGTCAAAAAAGGTATCTTGAATGTGTCATTCCCAAGACTGACAAATGTGCTCCCACAGAAACAATGTTAGAATGACATATTGACTTCAGTGTTGTCCTGAGCCATTTAATAGGAATAGAATCTTAGGTTTTCTGGTTTGGAAAAGCTGTGGACTGGAATGCATTCTCACTGTGTGTCTGCCTGCTTATTTATCTCTGCTTTTTCTTAATAGAATAAGATTCAAAAACAAACAGGAAGAACGTAAGATGGAAGGGGACCTGCGAAAAAGCCAGAGGGCCTGCCAGCAATTAGATATGCAAAAAGTGAGACCTGTGGAGCTTTTTGGGGGGTTGGAAGCAAGACTTAGAGGTTAGAGATACAGGCTACAAAGTAGTGATTAAATTCTTGGAAATTCTCTAAAATTGTGGGTAACTATCCTGAAAGTCTTGATGTTTAGCAATACTTCAGTTCTTTAAAAATATTTCCAAGTATATGTTTCTGCCATTAAGATAGTTGAAGGTGCACACCAACTTCATGGTAACTTATGTGGTGGTTTTGTTCCTGCATTCTTGTGGTTACATCTGAGCTGTTAGTGTATCTTTCAGTTGACAGTATCAGGCCATCCTAAATAATGGTGCTGTTTGCTTCTAGTGAGGGAGCAACATCATCACACACTGGTTGACATTTGGAAGGGACTCTGGAAGTTATCTTGTCCAACCCTCCTTCTCTGGCAGGGTCACCTAAATCAGGTTGTCCAGGAACATGTCCAGGCAGATCTTTAGTATGTCCAAGAATGGGCATCATCATTGAGGGAATCAGCAGATTCACCAAAGTAGCATTAAACAAACAAACAAACAGACAAAAAAACCCCCACAAAACTAAGTATGTTCTACCTGCAAGGAATAACACAGGTAATAGCAGTAAACTGCTATAAATTTTTGCCACTTGAAAACTTCAAGTATTTTTTTCTCCATTAACTTGTTAGAGGTTAATACCACCTCACAAGTTCTGCTGAGATTGTTCAATCACACTTAGTTTGCTTCAGATGAAGTAATCTGAATTAAGTTTAGATCATCTTCATTTACTCTTCTTCCTTTAACTTCACCTGAGGTGAATTAGGACGCACCAATTGATCTCTTGATAAAATAACTTGGGGCAGCATGTCTTCAACTGATAAACAAGGGTATCTGCTCAAGGCTTGGTGTGAGATTTTGCTGCTGTGTAGCCTTGCACATACCAAACATAGATGAAATAGAACTAGTTGTTAGCATTACCATGCACTTCAACGCTTAAAAAAAAAGTGAATAATCCTTCTTGTGGACTGGTGGTTTCTGTGGACTGTGGATTCTTGGTTATACTATATATGCAGGTTTTAAAACCTAACAACTCACTCACTAGAAATTAGTTTATCTGGCATCTTACAAGAAAACCTACAAAGGTAGATAACTTCCATTTAAATCCCTCATTATTTTAGGATATTGACGTTCCCAAGGAGACCTGGTTTTGGATAGAACCTGAAGAGGAAGACAAAAAGGATGAGGAGGACAAGGAAGATGAATGCACAAGCTCAGACTTGAGTGTAAGCTCTGCAACTGAATTAATGGCTTGATTCAGAATTAAACTGAATATTCCTTGAAACAGTATGCACGTATACATACATGTATAAAGGATGTATGTATACATGTCATTTTCCAAGATGTAGTGAAGGGCCTCTTTGCAATCTTGGAGCGCTGATTTTCATAGCAGTTACATGATAAAATATGAAACATTAAACCACTGATTTATTGCTCATCTGTTTTGAGGCTGATCTTTGAAAAAAGTAGTCTAGAAATTAAATTCTAAACATCTTTGTGCCTTAGCCAAGATATGCGAGATCTTTTGAGTTTTAATTTTGGATGCATCATCTCATGCATCATCTGATGCTGAATTTTAGAATCACTAATTTCTGAAAATGCTTCACAGATTATCTCAAGATGAACATTGGAAATTCACATTTTTTTAAGAACTTTTTCAAGTTTACACAGCTGTTGTTAGCCTTATGTCTTTGATTTGCAGACATTAGGTGTGAGAAAGTCCATAAAAGATACCATATACTTGAAATCAGGTAGCTAAGAAATATTTTTAGCTCTCTCTTCAGTGCAGGTTTCTTAGCTGGAAAGAACGATGAGCAAACAACAGCCATTAACTTTCCAGAGATCATGAATTCCTGCGCCGTATTCTACAAATTTAGGAAACGTCATGTCTTACTGAGCTACAGTATTGTGTAGCTTTTCCATAGCAAAAGGTTAAACCATTTATTTTAGCAAGCCAGTAGCTCAAACTGTTTTATGTCATGTGAGCCCCAGATCATTGCATACCTGTACATACCTCTAGGTATCAGAAAAGCTACACATCCTGACAGCCTATTTGAGAGAGGAACACTTCTATTGCATCTGGTGTGGAACGACGTATGAAGGTGAGAGTAAACCAGTCTTTTCCATGTGCTTTACTTTCCTTGTGCAGCTGGACTCAAATAGAATATACCCTTTGTGTTTCTTCTACTGCAGTCTTCTAAATCTACAGAGCAAATTTACCTTCCAGGCTGCTGGGTTTTGCACAAGGCTTTGTATGTACATATTAATTGTAAGCCAGTTTTTAGGTTTACATGCACACAAAAGAAAAACCCCACAAAAAACAAAACCACAACAAAACACAGCTGATCATTCTGACATTTATTTGAATTCCTAAAAATATTGAGTTCTGAGAAAGCATAATTCAGATATTAAAGCCAATACCATAAAAAGCTGCGAAAGCTGGCAGGGTTTTCTGAAACAATTAGAATACTATCCAGTTCCACTGCACCAAGGAGGGTAGAATTTGTATTCACTATTTTAAAACTAATTTGGGAGTTAATAACTTGTAAACCTTGAATTCTACTTAATCTGTTTTACATGGATTTTATAAATATTTCTGGCAACCAGTTTTTCCTTCTCTGAGCTGGAATTACTCACTTTTTCTCTCCTTATCCTGTAGACTCTGAAGATTTATCTTCAAACTGTCCTGGAGACAGCGCTGCAGATCATGACTAAAGTCGGTCTAAAGGAAGGAGTCCTAGATAAGTATGTGTAGTTCATAGTATTTTGGAAGGCTCAGAGCTGTGCCTTACTCAAGAATTCATACCAAAGTATGCAGAAGAGTTGACAGGTTAAATTCATATTTTCTGTTGGATGCACAATTTCATAGGAATTAAAAGTCAGTATTTGTAATTGAACTAACGTGACTGAGAGGTAGTGTAAGTCTTTCACATCTTTGTTTATGCCCTGCTCAACTGAACAATATCAGCCAATAATAATATTCAAGTTTAGTAAAGGAATAAGTATTGGGTAATCACTTTGTCACATAATATGTTAAACAGGGTTTTTTCATCTTTACAGAGATCACTAAATATCAGACTGGTTTTGCTTGCTATCTTAAACTTGGTGGGAAACAAATAACATTACAGTGATGTTATTTGAACCAATATTCTATTGTATGTAAAGGTGCATATTTTCCATAGTTAAATAGAATTAGATCATGATGTTGGGTTTTCATTTTTTTATATAAAAATATATTTTAATAGACTTTTTTTTTTTAGGGAACAGCAGTTGCTACTGTAAATAGCTATTAATAAAAAGGTAATGCTGAAGTAGACAAATACTATGCAGGGCAAATGTATCAAAAACTACTGGGACAAACTCAGTATTACTCATCAGCAAGAAGGTAATGATACTACCGTTATGTTGTTCAAAAATTGTAAAGGATATTCAGCCATTGTCACATATCAAAGATTGTCACATATCAATTTTCATATTATGAATAGTTTTATAGAATTGTTTAGGTTGGAACAGACCTTTAAGAACATTGAGTCCAACTCTATGTTAATTCTATCCCAATGGATGAAAGAGAACAGAAAGCTGAACCAGTGGTATTTTGTCTGTGGGGGTATAATTTCTCACAGATCTTGCCTGCTGCAAAGAAATACTCATTAGTCCAGAGTAGTAAAACATTCTATGTATTCCAGTCAAGGATCAGCTTAGGAAAGCTTAAAGCCCTGATACAATTATATCTGGCCAGGGATGTCAAGAAGATCAGATTCAAGAAAATCTAAAGAACCTAGAGGTTCACAAGTCCATGAGACCTGATGCATCCACTGGTCCTGGGGGAACTGGCAAATGAAGTTGCTGAGCCACCTGAGGTGGAGTTGTTCAGCCTGGAGAAGACTCTGGGGAGACCTTACAAGTTTTGTTCCAAGGGCATGTAGTAACAGGACAAGGAGGAATGGCTTCAAACTAAAAAAGGGCAGGGTTAGATTAGGTATTAGGAAGAAATTCTTTACGGTGAAGGTGGTGAGTTACTGGAACAACAGGTTGCCCAGAGAAGCTGTGGATACCCCATCCCTGGCAGTGTTCAAAGCCAGGCTGAACAAGGCTTTGAGTAACGTGGTCTACTGGAAGATGAGGTTGAAACTGGATGATCTTTTAGATCCCTTCCAACCCGAACCATTCTATGATTCTGTATGTGTGATTCATGACAAGAAGATTAAAAAACCGTAACAGTTTAAGGCCTTACAAAGGCATGTACAATCACATTCTTATTTAGCAACAAATACTTGCAGCAGAAAATCATTTCATTAAGAATATAAATGCATTCATTTACACTATTTTAAGCAGTCACCCACTTTTAACCATTTAACAAATGGCATTTAAAAAAAAGCTTGCAATATTTTACATATTACATTTTTTTTTTTGCTTAGAAATCTCTGCTCATTTGCTCTTATGGAGTTATGTTGGCCACACACCAGTGAACAGTTTGACAAGATACAGCTCAAAGACAAGCACCTGAAGGTCCAGTGTGCCTGTCTTTCCACCCTGCTCCCCACACCACACACAGTACTTTGAGTTCAGGCAAGTCTGAACTCTGAAGTATTTAACTGAAGAGTAATAGAAAACCTGGCACACCAGAGGTGTTCAGTACAGTTGTTAAGGGTTAGGCATGCCTCAGTACTACAATAAGGAATTAAAACCTAAAGCCTGGGAAGGAATGTTTAAGGTGCTTTCCCTGCCTAGGACTTCAATTGATTACTACTGAGAACACTGGAGAACTTTGCTTTCTTAATAGCACCTTAAGTGTTCCTTTCCAAAAAAGACAACTGTCAAAACCTAAGCTTTTCAAAAATTGATATTTGTTCTAAATTAGATTTCATATAAACTAAATGTCTAATGTTTAAATTCTTAAGAAATGCTTATTTTACAAGTACATATTTTTAAATAATAGAGCAATGAAGGTCCTAGGTCATCAAGAGGTGTGAAAAGATAAGAAAGTTCTCCTTAAAGTACTGAAATTCAGAGAAGAATAACCTATGCCTATTCCTAGTATATTTTCTACCAAAATTAGCCTTGGTATTAACGGGAGCATTCCAGTAATTATTAACAGTATCACTGAACAAATCAGAAAGGTTTGAGTCACACACCTCAAGACAGCACTATGGAAAGCAATAGATAACCTTAAGAGATAACGGATGCTGCACATCCAGAGATTTGCCACAACCCAGTTAGTACTTTAGCACATCAGCGTAGTCTTCTGGGGAAAAAGGACTAGGTTCCTGTACTTATTGCACAAAACAGTCCAGCTCATCCACAACCTGTGTTTTCAGGTAAAAAGTGACTTCCTCCAGAAGTACCCTGCCCTGGTCTGCAGCTGGTGGACATGAATGGTGACGTGACCCTTCAGGCTGAAAAACTCCTCAAGGGCAGGAATGCAAAACACCAAGGAAAAGACAACCCCAAGTCTTGCTGTTGGTTCTTACATCTGTTATCATTTCATCAATTGTAATGAATCCATCAGACTCTGGATCTAAACACAGTCTGAAAGGATATTTAACAGGAATAATTTTTAAGTGACTTCTCTTTATCAACAGACTTAAGAAGATCAAGTAATTGAGATGTAGAGAATCTTCCTGAAGGGTCTCTTGAAAGCATCTTTTTGATTATGGATGCCTGCAAAACAAAAGTCAATAGGTTGGTTGGTTGGGGGTTTTTTGAGTAAATAAACTAACTGAAAAAATGTATTAAAATACAGTACCTTTGGTGGAAATTGGTTGGTGAAGGTCTCTGGAAGTTTACCTTCTCTAACATAATACCATACCTGAAATTAAGAAAGAATAGTTTCATTGGGTGTATTTTGCATCTCTACCTTAGGACCTGTATAATTTACTGAAGTAGTTATGTAAACACAGACCTACGGGAAAGTAACTGTGAACAGTTTGAAAGTTTTTTTTCCATTTAGTTGTGCTTTGTTTTGGTTTTACGGCCTTTTCATCAACTATTATCCCTTTCTAAGCTTAAAAGCTCCACACACTACAATGATGCATTTGTTTCAGCAGTCCTTTCTAGTCCAGAACCATTATCCTCCTTTCCTTAATTTAAAAGTAATGGATTTATATCATCTAACCACAGTAAAAGAAAAGAAAAAAGCAGGACAGCTGAATTTCCTGCTTTGGGTGTTACTATTTGCAAGCCAAGCAGGTGTGCTTCCTCCCTTTTAGCATGTTCAGTACCACATGGGTATTTCTAGCTCACTGCAGAAAATGCTACATGGATTTCAAAGCAACTAACAGACAGAGGATGACTAATTACATGCTTTAGAAATTGGTTTGGAGTAACAGTTTTTTTTGTATGACACTGTCTTTCACAACATCCTCATAGGCGAGCTCAGGAGGTGCAGAATGGACAAATGGTTAGTGAGGTGGATTGAGAACTGGCTGAATGCCAGATCCCAGAGGCTGGTACTCAGCAGTACAAGGTCTAGTTGAAGACCTGTCACTAGTGCTGTCCCCAAGGTTCAATACTGGGTCCAGTACTGTTTAACTTGTTCAAAAGTGACTTGGATGAAGGGGCGGGTGCCTCCTCAGCAAGCTCACTGATGACACAAAGCTGGGAGGAGTGGCTGACACCCCAGAGGGCTGTGCAGCCCTTCTGAAGGAGNAGCCCTTCTGAAGGACCTTGACAGGCTGGAGAGATGGACAGAGAGCGGCTCTCTGAAATTCAACAATGGCAAATGCAGGGTCCTGCACTAGGAGAGAAATAACCCTGGGCACCAGTACTGGGGTGACCTGAGGGCTGACCTGCTGGAAAGCAGCTCTGTGGAGGACTTGGGGGTCCTTGTGGACGATAAGCTGTCCCTGCGCCCGCAGTGTGTGCTTGCAGCCAAGAAGGCCAATGCAGTCCTGGGGTGCATTAGGAAGAGAAGCAGGTTAAGGGATGTGATCCTGCTCCTCTGCTCAGTCCTGGTGAGGCCACATCTGGAGCGCTGTGTCCAGTCCTGGGCTCCTCAGGACAAGAGAGACATGGAGCTCCTGGAGTGAGTCCAGTGGAGGGGAACAAAAGATGATGAAGGAACAGGAGCATCTCTCTTAGGAGGAAAGGGTGAGGGAGCTGGGCCTGTTCTGCCTCAAGAAGAGACACTGAGAGGGGACCTCATCAATGTCTTAGAGTTTCTGAAAGGAGATGCTAAGAGGATGGAGCCAGGCTCTGCTCGGTGGTGCCAAGCAATAGGACAAAAGAGGCCATGGGCAGAAACTGATGCACAGAAGTTCCACCTGAACATGAGGAAGAACTTCTTTACTGTGTGGGTGACTCAGCACTGGAACAGATTGTCCAGAGAGGCTGTGAAGTCTCCTTGACTGGAGATATACTGGTCACAAGCCCAAGTAATGTACTCCAGGGAACCCTGCTTGAGAAAGTACGTTGGACTAAATGACCTCCAGTGGCCCCCTTCCAAATTTACCCATTCTATGATTCTGCAAGTGGCTTTCTGGTTAAACAGAGCAGTCCATTTAATTCATTTGCTGTTAACCAGTGTAGTGTCTGCCTGAAAATAACAGTCATGTTCTCGCACTTAGCTGTGCATCCTGAATCATCAGCTAGTCGTGGATCCCTGTAAGCCTGGCATAGCAAGCCCTTACAGCCACTATCCAGTAAAACAACAGCTCCTGTGAACATCAAGCTTTTTCCCTACTCTTTAGCAGTAGCTTTAGGCCTGTGACACTTCCTGCTGGGGATCATCAGCTGAACCAGTTACTCAGCACAGAATAATCAACTTTGCTTTTACATGATGTTCTTTCAGCATGCTTGCCAGCACTGGAGTTTATCATATTCCATTACGTGAAATTCTTCCTAAGCTAATGGAAAAGCTGAAGACCATCCTAGGACTTTCCATCTATAAAACTTCCCCACCTACCTACAGAGCCAAAAATTTTTATACTTTAAGGAAATAATGCCCTTCCAGCTGTAAACACCATGGGACTCTCTGCATGCATTTGCAGTCAGTTGTGAGTAGGATCTGAGAAAGTACTGCAGGGTGACTAAACACAGTCCAGTTGAACAGACACACTGGTACGATTTTCTCATACTGGCAAAAGGATCCAGCTAACGGTGTTCAAAGTCTTCTGGGTCTGACCACAATTACTTTCGACAAGATACCCAGCAGCTACGTCACTGTCCTACCAATAGGCAGGTTTGCACATAAGAAGTTCAAGACATATAGAAGATACCTTTTGAAAAAAGTTTAAGTAACACTGGGGGGTTTTTGGAAGTTAACATCTTTTTCACTTAAAGCTACATATTCCAAATCACTTTCATTTCCATTTTGGAAAACTGCAAGGGTTTTGGTTTGGTGGAAGTTGTTCTTGCTCCACTGTGCAGTGAAGACAAGAGCACAGCAGAGACAAAACTTCCCCATCCATAATTTTTATTTTCTAAAATTAGAAAAATATTCCCTTTAAGTTTCTGATCAAACAAAAGGATTTATGAGAAACTTGACATCCTTTTTTGCTTGACATTATTCTTTAGCATGCTCAGGCTTTAATGTATCTGTATTAGGACACAAGTGAAATAAACTGTAATATTTCTTTACTTCAGTTACAACATTTCAACTGAGGTGTGAGGACTTACAGGCTTTATGGAAATGAATTAAGGGAAAAAATGTAAGTAGAGGTAGTACTCCAGATACAGAGATTCCTTCTAGTGTGCTATCCACATGTGATACCAGCAGCAAGACAAAACGATAACATTTTCTAAACATAAGATTACATACCTTACTTTTCTCATGACCAGTGATTGCTGAAAGCATTTCAAACCAAATTAATCCCAGTGCATAAATATCTACTTCCTTTCCGTATCTGTACCCGGACTAGAAAGATTAGAACAGAACAATATAGGCATCAAATCCAGCTGAACAGCAGCACTTCCTAAAGCAAAATCTGAAGTCAACAGAAATCTTCAACCCAAGGCTACAGGACTGGCCCTACTCAATATCTTTATTAGTTGTTAACCCTTTCTGCCTCAGACCTGTTAAATAGTGACTATTACATCACATTAAAAACACTGAAATTAAGATTTTTACAGACCTGTATAGATAAAGCATGCCAATACTGACCTGTGACAAATAATGAAACAAATACAGGGATTCAAATAACACAATTAACAGAGGTCCTAAATTCAAATTTAAATGTATGTCTGGCAGCCTGGTTTTGCAAGAGCATTCCTTAGAGCACACAGTGTCAGACTGTAGGTTCACACAGAGAAAAAAAACCTTACCACACTTGCAGACAACTTTCTTCAGAATACAGTTATCCTCATATTACAGTCATACCAGGAAACTTTAGGCAACTTGCTTTAATACTGAGATTAGGATTGAGAACATCCAGTGCTGAGTTTATAGTGCAAATCTAATTACAGAGACACTAATATAGTGAGATAATTACCTGTTCTGGTGCCATATACGATTTTGTTCCTGTGTCCTCAGTCAGAGTCTCATATGCCACAGAAGTCACAAGACCGAAGTCACCTATTTTTATTTTATCATCATGGGATATGAATATATTCTGAGGCTATTTTTGCATATATAAATTAAAAGAAAAAAATAATCACCAAATGACCAAGGTTTATAATCAAGCATAATCAGCCACAGAAGTGTTCCCCATAAAATTTGGTAATTGTTCAGAAAGCAGGATTAAGAAACTGATGGTGTAGAAACAGAAAAAAGTGAAATTAACTTTTAAAAACACAAACTAAATTTCAAGTAGTACATTCTGCAGTAACTGCACCTTTTTTTCCACTATCTCAGTCATAACTGTATCATGCCTTAATGCTCTTCAAATACATTGTCCATATAACATTTCATATCCAGACTTTTGCTGTGCTTTTCAGTCTTCAATCCTAGCCCTGGGACTTGATAGGTCTGGGCAAAGCATTTAGTCTTACACGGAATCAGAGTTCCTCCTAGGCACAGCAGGATCACCTGTACTAAGTCAAACACAGAGTTAAGCCTTACTACAGGCATCTCTGAGTATCACTGCTACATTTGCACTGACCTTCCATTTTTAAATTTGACAAAGTGTCATGGCTTAAGCCCAGCTGGCAGCTAAGCACCACTTACTGGAATGGGGGGAGATTCAAAAGTAAAACTTGTAAGCTGTATTAAGAACAGTTTAATAATTGAAACAAAGTAAAATATAATAATAATGGTAAATAATACTGATAATAAAAAGATTTAAAACCCAAAAAAAGACCAAGGAAAAACAAGTGATGCACAATACAGTTGCTCACCACCCAGTGATCGATGCTGGATCCCCTCCCTGAGCCCAGTCAGCCCCCCTTCCATGTAACAAAATAGACTTTGACTTAGGATAAACACTACCTAGTAGTGAACAAAATATCAGTGTGTTATCAACATTATTCTAAGACTGAATCCAGAACACCACCTACTGTAAAGCAATTAACTCTATCTTAGCTGAAACCAGTCCACAAAGTCATAAACCACTAAAAATAGAACTATATATGCTTCAATGAAGTTTCCCAAAGAAGATAAGGAAACTACACTTCTGAATGTTTTCAAAACAAAACCAAATAGCCTCATGCTATCTTTTACTCCAAGAAGCTCCCATGGACCATAAGGCCAGGAGATGCTTAGTAGTCAACAGGAAGAGATCTTTGTGTAAAGAATGCTCAATGTAGTTGTGTTGTTCAAGTCTGACCATGTCCACACATAGTGAATAAAGTACCTATAGCTGGCTGCACTATTTAAGGACTCTGTTCCTACCGGGCACAAAAGACTTTAATCTCATCTTGAATGTAAGCTGCAGCTTTGATGCTGGGATATGGAGATCTCACATGGCCAAGCACCTAAGCTGACAGCAGATCAAAGAGGGGAGGAAAGTTCCTAAATTCAAATACAGGTGAAAGAGTTAGCAATGTGTCCTGATTCTGGTCAGGAGGGGGTTAATTTTTGCAGCAGTCAGTAGGGGCCATGGCTAGGACTGGAGGTTATTCTATGCCACCTCATGTCATTTTCCAGGAATATGGGAAGGGCTCGCTTCCCGGTCATGGGAGCATGGCATGGTTGGGTCTGGCTCTGCAGTGAACTTTTTGCATATGAACCAGTCTCCATTTCTAGACTTTTGGTTTTAATATTGTTGCTGTTTCTGTTTGTTTTCTTATCTCATTGCTGTTTCCAGTAAATTGTTCTTATCTCAACCTGTGATCTGTACCTTTTGTGCCTCCAATTCTCCTCTCTAACCCACCACAGGGGAGGGGGAGGAGGAAGTGAGCGAGAGGCGTGTGGATTCAGTGGGAGCACTACATTTGAGAATACCATTCCTGAATGATGAGTCTTATTCCTAGCTCAGTAGGTTGAGCATGAGACTCTTAATCTCAGGGTCAAAGGTTTGAACCCCGTGTTGGGCAGGGTCCCCCCAGATAATGCCAGAGTGTGTAGGGGGTCAAGTGAGGCACTTGTGGACTCACCGGAGCTGCCCCCTGTGAAGGGACTTCAGTCCCAGCAGTCAAGGTCTCTGGTGGTGGGACTCTGACTGTCAGAGTGGCTCCTGAGTGGTCAGGCAGGGAAGTTAACTTAACCCTCTGAATGCCACCACACTAATGATTTTTTTCACCGAGTGATTTAAAACTCTGTAAGCAACATTATAGCTTCCATACTGAAGCCATGAAGGCTTTGTCCCTTATAATCTTTATATTGAAATAAAATCTTCTTATGATTGTGCACATGTAGCGACTGAAATTCTATCCAAAACTGTAGCATTCAAATATTGGTATGCATACATGAGACAAAAGTAACTAGAGCATGTTGTTATCAAACACAGCATGTATTAGGATAGATAAACTATCCCTTTACAATATTGCAGGAGCAAACTTCCTAGACTTAACTTTTCTTTTCCCAGTAGGCAATCTTGTGACCCAGTAACACACTGAATATACCTGTTAGCTGATGACTACTGATTTTTTGAACTATTGCATTCTGAGATCCTCCAGTTTACCTTCTGATTTTAGGATGAGGTTCAGCCAGTTGCTGAAAGAAAATTAATCACTAGCAATAGTCAAAGAAGCACACTGCTAGGGTACATAACCAAGTAAACAAAGACTACAACAATTTAACATTTTCTGAAATTCCAGTAAGTATACTCTCTTTAACTTTTTCTTTTTTTTTCCTTTATTTACCTATCCTACGTACCTTGAGGTCTCGATGAATTAACTGTTCAGAATGAATATAATCCACTGCTTTCACTATTTGCAAAAATTTGTTGTGTGCCATTACATGATACTTTCGCTCTTCTCTATTCTTTGCAATCCACTTTTCCAATGTCCCTTTTTCACAGAATTCCATTTGGATGAAAAGACAGTCAATGTTTTTGCCTGAATTCTGGCTTCAGGAGAAAATTACATAACATATTAAAATTGGCAAGATACAATTCCTCCCAAATAATCTTCTAAAAGCCTTTCAATAATTACTTTTGGAGTTCCCCAAAATCAAAGTCTGGAAGTCCCTTAATTTTAAGAAAGACCCTAGAGCAATTTGTATTAACTAAATAGGGCTGCAAACAGAAGAACCCCTGCTCAGTTGCTACATACCCCTGGAATATTTCTAAAGTTTTGCTTTCTTCCTAGTTTCACACTGAAAGTTTTCTGAGTGCCCAAGTTCCGTTTCCCTCATACCTAGCAGCATGCCCTGTACAGGAAGAAATGGCATTGTCCTTAGCTCCCATCTTGCCTTGTGGGAACTGCTGCAAGTCCCTGGCACATATTCTCTGTTCAGCTCAACAAACACAGCATCAACCTACCTATTCTACCCAGAATGGTCATGTACTTTCCAGCTCTGTTCTGTCAAGAAGGTAATGCAGTGACCATCTTTGATATCAGTCTGCTAGTTATGGAAACCCTTCTAAGAGCTGGAAATCTAGATAAAATGTCTAGAAAAATGTCATACATGATATTGAGGCTCCAACATATTAATGGTTCAGTTTTGACATGAGATTTTTTCCCCCATTTTACTCCTCACTTACTGTATACATTGCAGAGATATCATGCCAACCATCGTTTTGAATCCATTAATATTTTATGGCTCTAGGTAAGTATGGCAACCTATCTGAAGGGTATGAAATTTACAGGTACTGAAAAACACTTTTCACAGAAGATTGGAAAAGTTCATAGTCTAACTTATGAGTAAAACTCTCACCACTGTTTTCCCAGAAGTCTCAGTGTTGAAAGGCTACCTCTAAATTAAAGACCATTTCATTTTGTATTTCTATTCTAAAAAATCAAAACTGTTTCAGGCATCATGGTTAAAATGCTAACTTAGAGAAATAATTAAATCTATGAGAGCTACTGGCTGACCAGTACTCATTATAAAAAAGAAGCTTCTGATCAGGAATTTGGTAGCCAACTGTTAGACAATTTTTTAGTTTCTGTTGTTAATTCTTGACTCAAATTTTGAGTTCTGCATTCTTACTCTCCTCTATAAATTCATTAAGTTCCATATATTAAGAGAGAGGTGAAATATAAAATTATATAATGTATCTTATTAATCAAGGAAAAGAAGATATAAATATACTTAATTACATACAACTTGTTGCTGGAAAGTACTGTGCCTTTTCTGCTAGCAGTATGTTTGCATGTGTGTGCATTTATATTTGTATAATAATTGATAACCAATTATCAGCCTTTCCTTTTACAGCATAAAGTTTACTATGGCAAACAAGTTTGTGAGTGCAAACTACTATTTTGTAGTTACCTTGAGTCTGGGTTCTCTATATGGTCATACCCTTTCCAACTGCAATGATACCGCACTATGTTTTCATGTGTGAGTTTTGCAAGTCCTTCTGCTTCACGCTCTACATTCCTGTTAGGAGAGGGGAAAGAATTCAAAAGAAAAAAAAAGGCATTTCCCTATTACAATGTAGTAAGTTAAATAAACCATATGATATCAAATAGCAGGATACAGATGGTTTTACATTTAGAAAGGTTTAATTTAGAAACAGAGCATAATATTCTCCTTCATCAAAGTTCAAAGTTCAGAATTGAAGTCACAAATTTGGTGGGTTTTCTCTCATCTGCTCACTTATCAAAGCGCAAATAAACCACGTAAGAAATTAAAGCCCCACTCTACAAAAAGCTGAAAAAGCAGATCATTGCAATACATAACATTAGGTAGCCAAACACAATGTAACAAACAACCATTTTTCTTTTCACCTCTATAAAGTTTGTTTACAAATAGAGAAGTCAGGATAAATAGTAATGAAGAACTGCTACTAAATTTGGCCTGCACTTGTTTGCAACTTTGCCCAATGAAGTAAATGCAAACCTGTCAGCAGAGCAGCAGTCATTACTTGAAGAATCGGTAGAAGGTTTTTAGTATAGTTCTCAGGATTGCAATACCAATGAAAATAACATATATTTGCAAAGAATTCAAGAATCCAAAGGGAAATGTACACATTACACTATTTAAGGGACAAGTATCTCCTATAACTTAAAACTTTTTCAGTAGATTACCTAAAAGAAATGAATTCTTTCAACTGCTGATAAAATAGTCCACTAGGTACTGGTTACAGAAAATAACTTTATAAAAAATTAGGATCATCATTCCCTGTTGAGATTTATAAAAGACAAGTAACACAGCATGAGAATGATGACTACATGGGTCATATGTAAAGCATTTTCCAATTACAAACCACAAAATCTATTACTTGGATTTTTCTCTATTTTCCCTAATTACAGTTGTTATGCATTACTGATATGTAAATTTTCCATACAGCCTGTCAAAAGTAATAGTGCTGCTTTCAATGTTTTATTAATCATCAAGTTTTCTTCAAACACATTCTGTAATATTAGCAACCAGAGCAGTGTGTTCAGGGAAAACAGAACTTAACAAACCTACATTTTCACAACTCCAGCAGAAATTAACCCAATACATGCAAAAATTAACAAAGTTTCACCACCATTTTCAGCTTCACTTCGAAATAAAGAAAACAGTTTACTAGAAAGGAGAGACAATTAATAATGAAAATTACCTAAATCACATAAATGCCCTAAGATAGTTAAAGAGGAGAAAACGAAGTACTAAAATCTTGATTAAGGTTGTCAGTACGTACTTGGTGAATTCAATTCGTTTGATCGCATAGGTTATCTTATCATGCTTTGATGTTGCCTTGAAAACATTGCCAAAACCACCTTCACCAATAGGCTCTATATTTTTAAAATTAGCAAGAAATCTTAAAAAAAAAAAAAAAGGAAATCCACACTTAATTATACTTCATTTTTAATTCACAGAATATAAAAATAATCTTGACAGATATAATACACCTACTAAGTATCATTCTAGAGGGTCGCCTGACAAATCTACAGGTCTAAATCACAGTCCTGGAGATTAAACAAACAAGGGAAACTGACTCTTGCAGGCATGCTGGGTAATTACCCTCACATTTTCACATGAGTGACGTTTGGTTGTGAGCATTAAATATCATTGCATACCAGTTTCTATACTGTATTTGAAATTTTCAGGAAAAAAAAAAATCTAATACAAATTTTCTTTGAAAGTTCTTTTTACAGCAGTCTTTTCCTTCCTTCTATCATAAATAAACAAATCTAGATTCACACATACTGTAATTGCCACACAAATATTAATTTTTAAAAAGTCCTTCTTACGTTTTATCAATAGTGTATGGATTTCCACTCTCTTCTCTGGCATTTGTGTCCACATCTGACAAACTTTCAGCTGAATCTGACGCATTTTTTTTCTCTTCCTTTTTTGTTATATTAGCAAGATTAGCTGCCGATTTTCTTTAACAAGGATAAAAGCAAAATTTATAATGAGTCATTTTTCTAACATATGACAAGAAAAAGAAATGTACCTCCCAATAGTGGCATTTCTTTACTAGACATAGGAAAACTAATGTGATTTGCAATATAGTTTACAGAAGATAGCAACCTAGAAATAAACACATACCTTTCGAGTTTCCTGGCAGAACTCTGTGAGTTTCTCTACAGGGAAAACAGAAAAAAAAAGCCTAACTAAGGTATCCTGAATATTTTCACTGTAGTTGGTTTAAAACGTGTCTGGTAAAGTATCTAGGAGTTGCCGATAAACATGTTCATGCCTTATGTAAACCATGTAATAAGAATGAAGCCATATCTTAGCTTCAAGTTTTTCATATATGCTATGCATAATATTATCATTGTTCCCATATTAAAAAAATGAGCTTAGTTTGATCCCTTTTGTTGGGAGTACTGCCATTTGCTCAACACTACATAAATGTGGTCCACAGTACAGAAGTAAATGACTAATAGTTAACAGTAAGAATGTACTGAATATTCTTAGGAAAAATGCATGTATTTTCTAGTGATTGGTGGATAAAAGAACAAACTGATATTACACTCTGACAAGAAGAAAGCCCTATTCAGGGTCTAAAATGAAATTATGAGGAAGACTATTTGCATACCATACCTGAAAAGGTGAAGGCTTTTCACATACTGCCATGTTTTTCACTTGTTCTACCAACTTTTCAGATGAGTCATCAAAGGAAACGCTGCTTTTATTGAAAATAATAGACTATTTTTAGGTGAAAGTAACACAATAGTAAATAAAACGATTGCCACAAGAAAAGAAGTAGTACCAAAAAAGACAAGGTTTTTAAAGCAAAACCTGAAAAGGCATTAACAATCATGACTGATTTAAACTAGAAAACATCCTGCTTGAAAGCTACTAAATAACACCACTTAGTAATATACTCCTTTATTTCTATCATTATATGATTCTATGATATCTAGATATCCTTAAGTTCTATATTCTATCTTTTAACTAAATAGGTTAAATACAGATGCTTATTTCAAGGTAGTACAGCCACCCCTAACACTGCAATTATGAAGCAATCAGACACATATGCAGAAGTGGTAGTGGCACTACAGTCAAACTTCTGGTTCTCAGATCACATATGAAACTTTATGTATGTTCATTTCCTTTTGCTAAGCAAATTTTTCCCTTTGGTGGAAATGAAGATTCATAAAGAATGAAAAAGGGGGGAAAGAAATATAGAAAAAAGGGAAAGAAGAAAAACAATATGGAGCACAGGAAAGTACTGAAATTGAATTACGTGGAGTTCACGAGACTGTCACAATAGGAAAATGAGTGTTAAAATGGCATGCTACTGAATGAGGTGGGTTAATCCATTTACATCACAGTAAAAATGCTTCTGAAAGAACTACCTATGGCAAAATACAACTATATCAGAAAGCTCTAAAGTTATTATAAGCTAACCATACAGACTCACATAAAATTGCACAAGTACAACAAATTTTGCTCTGATGTTTAAGGAGTAGAAGTTCAAATTAAATGCCTTTATACTGCAATAAAACAAACAATGACATATTTTATTTAGAATTTGAGCACATTACCCTCTAAGATTAGTAAATACATTTTGTTATTACATTAGCAGAGAACCCAACTTACTCCAAGTCAGACGATGTTTGCACTTGAGAGGAATTCCCATGTTTGCTAAATGTACAATTGCTATTAGGTTTTTCAGTTTCCACCTGAAAAAAGGAAAAACCAAGAATGTTTAACAAAATCACATAAACAAATCACTAGTGCAAAAGATGGCATTCAAAGAGGGGAGAGGGAAGATTACACATTCCTAAGTGGAAGTTGTTAACTGCACTGAACATTCAAAGCCCTACAGAAGAAAGGCATCTGCCCAATTTCCATCCAGAGAAAAGGAAACACAGGGCCCTGTCACAGTGAGAGTACTGTACAGACATATTTACAAAAGTAGTCTGGATTCTATTTAAACCAGGATAAGAGTAACAGTTATGAAAGGCAAATGTCTACATTGTTTGCTGCATGTGCAATTGCCTGTGTGGAAAATGAGATATACATAGGCTTTGATATTTGTAATCAGCAAAACTGAAAATCAGAATCAGTACAAATTGGCATTCAATGTCTTCAGCATGAAAACACTGCAAAACTTGTATAATTAAATCAGGGTTGACTAAAAAAAACATTATCCCAAATACTTACTAAAGGTTCTTCTTCTTTCTCCCCCCACCCATGTCAGTAGAGCATAAAAGTAACATTAAAAGCAACAACTACAATCGATACAGACCACAATCTGACAAAAAGTAAACAAACTTTTTTGGGGGTTTTCTTTTTTTAATGTTTCATGGTTTTCCATCATGGCATCATGGAAACAAAAACATAAGGTTTATGTTTCAATGAGAGCCAACAAACAAACCCCATTTTAAAAAATTCAGGAGTACTGAACCTTTACTACTTTTTGCCAGTTACATTTTGTTTGTTACACAGACATCACTGAGAATGAATAAAAACTAAAACCAAACCCAAACAATCCACCCCAAATTTAGACTAATTGGTACAGGAGTTCTGCTTGAGGTAGTAAATTTCAGACTTTGATGAAAATGCAAAGATCCATGGGCTTCCAACACAAGAAAATATTAAGAAAGAATCCTACAGCTATAATAGGCCATTAATTATATGGTTGACTTAAAAACAATTTAAAAAGCATTGAAAATTCACAGCAACAGCCAAATAATTTTTAAAGTATTTAAAGTAATAAAGATTTCTTTCCTCCCCAATTCTGCCAACCTTTACTTTTAACTACACTCCATTTAAGTTCATATGTCCTGTGTATTTCAGAAGTGGCTTTGGATCACTACTGGAATTCTGGTAATTTTTTTTGCATATCAGGAAGTAACAGTAGCCAACATGGATACAACAGCTCTGCTCTCCAGAGGATGGTGTCAGCAACTGCTTCCCCAGACTCTGCCTTGGAACACTACAAAAAGCAAGTCCACCTCAGAAAGCAAGTCCTGTTGCTTCTGACTCCTTCTTTTGCCTTTCTCACATTTCACAATAGATTTGTGATCCAACAGAAAACAGTAAGAGAAGTGTGTTCATAGCCAGCCAGCTCAATAACACCGCACAGAGAAGACAACCAGCATACACATCAGAATTTAGAAATGTTTAGTGTGTGTATCCTTGAATGACAGCTTATCAGACCTATTCTGAAACATAGAAAGATATCAACTGTTACATTTTTTTTTAATTCAGCAGTTGAATATAGAAACACAACATAAATTCTACCAACAGAATCCTGTAGCCCAACCAACATACTAAAATATGGATTGTTTCCCTCTCTAGTGGAATCCATGGAATATGCTTTTAAATACAATGAGGAAATTGGTTCAAGGATTAAAGATACAAGAAATAAACTTCTGTGTTAAGGCTAAATACAGCACATACTGTTGGAGAGTTTTCCTTATTTATCCTCTCTAATGCTTCTTTTGCAGCAGCTTTTTTTGCAGCAGTTAGAGTAGATCCAGTGCCGCTTCCATACAAACGATCATTAATTGTACAGATAACAGAAAACCTGTAAAATACAAAAGGGAATCAAGTCCTATATTCCATATGACAAGTATTAATTTAATGATTTTTAAACACTGCAATCAATTACCATTACAGAATGGAAATCTGAAATATACATCTTCAGGACAGTTTCCAATATACATTTAATCTAATTAATAATGGTAGGTAACTAATTTGATGTGCCTTCAAGAAAACCCACTTTGAGAGCCCAGTAAAATCATGGAAAAGATTATTCTGGGAGGTATTGAAAAACACCTGGAGGACATCACAGTCATCGGTCACAGCCAGCACAGCTTCATGAAGGGAAAGTCCTGATTTCCTTCTATGACAGGGTACCCCACCCCACCCAGCTGATCTAGAAAAGTCAGCTGATGTAATCTTTTCGGACTTTAGCAAAGCTTTCAATACCATCTCTCACAGTATCCTTCTGGACAAAATGTCCAGCACACAGCTGGATAATCATGTTTACATGGTGGGTGAGCAACTGGCTCACAGGTTGGGCACAAAGGGTTACAGTGAATGGGGTGACATCAGTCCTGTCACTAGTGGGGTTCCACAGGGCTCTGTCCTCAGCCCTGTGCTCTTCAACATCTTCATTAACAACTTGTATGCAGGACTGGAAGGACACTAGGTAAGTTTGCCAATAACACTAAATTGGGACGAGCTGCTGACTCCATGGAGAGCAGAGCAGCCCTGCAGAGAAACCAACACACTTAAATTAAGAGATCAGCAGTCACCAACTGCATGAAATTTATCATGGGCAAGTGCCAAATTCTCCACCTGGGATGGAGCAATGCTGGTTGTGTGTATAGACTTGGGAATGGGATTCTGGAGAACAGTACTGGGGAAAAGGACCTGTGGATCCTGTCGGTGGCAAGTTCAATGTGACTCAGCAGTGCCCTGGCAGCCAGGAGGACCAACCCTGTCCTGGGGGGCATCAGGCCCAGCATCACCAGCCAGGCAAGGGAGGGGATTGTCCCGCTCTGCTCTGCACTGGGGTGTAGCAGCACATCTGCCCCTGCCACAAGAGCTTATCTCTTGCTTCTTGGTGCAATAATTCAGGGCATCTTGCTGTTCACAAGAGCTTGCTAATTGGTGAAATAACTCACTCAAGGCAACTTGTCTCCTAATGAGTCATTTTGGTGCCGTGGAAGTGACGCTCCCAACTGACAATAAACATCTTGCCGTAACAGTGAGATGTGAAAACATAAGCTGGAATTTCTGACTGATAGACACTTCACCTTACAGACTATGAAAGCTACACACAACTTTCAAAGCAGAAGTTTTCTGCACATTCCCAGGAAATGTGTGGCTCTTGTCTCCAAGTCGGGATGCCAACTTTTTGTGGTTACTCTCTCAGGGGTTGAGTGAAAGAACTCTGTGTACAGTCTCGTCATTTTGGTGGTAAATTACATTGACTCCTAATCTATACTATTTTTCTGCTAGCTTTAATACAGGTACCTTAATGTCGTGCACTGTTTTATGTAATCTAGTAGTTCTTTTGTTTTATACTGTGTAGTAAGTACCTCTGCTTAAGGCCCTTTGTCTGTTACCTCCTGCTTATTCAATAAGTAACTCATTTTATAATAGACCTAATCTGCCATTCTTAAGAACTTGTGAGCCAGAGCAATTTAGGTGCAGGTCACCCAAATTAAGCTGCTGCCAAAAATCTGAGCCTAAGGCAGAGGTCGTCTGAAGCTCTCACTCAATCCTTAACATGGGGCACCCTCACCTTGAGTGCTGGGGGCAGTTTTGGGTGCCACAATGTAAGAAAGACATTCAGCTATTGGGGAGCGTCCAAAGGAGGGCAATGAAGATGGTGAAGGGCCTTGAGGGGAAGTCATATGAGGAGCATCTGAGGTCACCTGGTCTGTTCAGCCTGGAGAAGAGGAGACTGAGGGGAGACCTCATTGCAGTCAACAACTTCCTTGTAAGGGGAAGAGGAGGGGCAGGGACTGATCTCTTCTCTGTGGTGATCAATGACAGGCCTCAAGGAAACAGCGTGAAGCTGAGTCAGCATAGGTTTAGGTTGGACATCTGGAAAAGGTTCTTCCCCCAGAGGGTGACTGGGCACTGGAACAGGCTTCTCAGGGAAATGGTCATAGCACCAAGACTGACAGAGTTCAAGAAACATTTGGACAATGTTCTCAGGCACAAGGTGTGACTCTTTCTAAAGATTCATGTAACATGACCAAAGATAACTAATAGTAGCATTAGTAAACACAACAAAGTATTAGAAGGAATCAGGAAGCTAAATTGTATCTTACTTGGGAATATGGGCACTTCCAGTACGATAATTGTTAGAATAATTAACTATTTTCTTCGTCTTTTGTGCAAAAACATTTAGTATGCTGACATGGTCTGTGTCTATTGCAGGTGATACGGTTGTTTGAGTTGTTGTTAACTCTGCAGCTTCCACATTTGAGGGACTCTTAGTCTAATAAACAAAAGAAGTAGGTAATTTAAAAACTTAAGCTTAATAAATATATTAACAGTGCACAAGAACTAATATCGCTGCGAGGTTTGTCAGCATTTCAAAAGACTCTTAAGAAATCCCAAGTTTGAATTAACAGAGTCCCTTGTAGCAAAGGACAGATATCAGTTACACCCCATACAGGCTCATCGGTTACACTTAATGTACGGGCTAAACCAAGGTTCTTTTGTTCTGGGTAAACACAAAGCAGAAATACGGGCCAGATATTCTCAAGAGGTGAAAATCACACAAAAGTTTACTGGCAAACTGTAAAAATCAAGGAACTTTGGCAAATAATTTAGTACAACATAAAACACTTAGCACATACTTAGCCCATTCAACAAAGAAACCTTTAAACCCATTCGATGTTACGTTCCATGCAAGGAGAGTTAAAAGAAGAAGAAAGGGAGAAAAACAGAAAGACAGGAAAGATACAGAAAAACAGACATACAGCTACCAACTCCTAGGTTCCAGCGATGTAACGGATAAAAAACTCCAACATGAAGGTAGGGTTAAAGAACAACGTACTTGCCTCGTGGTCAGGCTTCCTAGAGCCTTGGTCCATCCTTGCTTCCTCCCAGGTGGGACTTCCAGTTGCTCGGCCACTCAGGGCTGGGTCAAGCCACACTGGGGGCTGCCTCCAGGGTGCCGTGATTGACAGACACTGCAGGGCTGGGGGGCATGGGGGGCAGGGCACTACCTCACCAGAGTAGGGTGAGACCCACCTCCTACCACACATTCCAAGCATCCCAAGATGTCTCTAAACAGATTACTCTTTCCAGTCTCTCACAACATACCAAGCCTAATTATTACATTTTGAATGAAATGTAAACGCAGTTTTCCAAGTATTACACCTATGTCTTTAAGAACCTCTCACCATGCCTCATCCCACTTTTAGGAAAAGATAGGGAACGAGCTATGAAGAAGGGATGGCAGCAGGATGCTGCTCGATGGTGCCATTTAGCAAGGGCTGCAAATGCTCCTGTGCATGTACAAGAGGGGAAAGCAGGACTTTTCAGCTGTCTCATGATTAGTCAACACTAGTAACATATGAGCAAACATGCAGCGATTGTGTTACAGTAATGACAGTGACACAATAAAAACCATACAGAAACAGGTAAGGAAAGATTTCACTCAAAAGGTGCTAAGAAGCATTCAGAGTCAAAAAGCAAAATAAAGAATGGCAAATAAAGAGCAAAACACTTGGCAGAAAACTGAGGAGCAAAATTCAAACCTAGACTTAATCAAGGAAGTATAGAGTATATAACTGGGTATATTGTAAAGAATATAATGACAAGGAAAAAAAGATTAATCAGAGCAAGTGAAAGGAAGCAATTTCATTAGCAGAGTGGCAATAGACACACTGAGCAATGCCCTGCAAACGTTTTAAAGACACTGAATTACTGAACAGTTGTCAAGATAAAAAAGGACGACTGTCCACTCTGGATACACCAAGGCAGCTTAACAAAAGCAAGTACATTTCCTTATCCTCTTATAACAGCAGAGGAGGAAACACTCATAGGTTGATTAGATATAAACGCTATAGAACAATAAGGAAAACAATTCAGTGGTAAAAAGTAGAAAAGTGCTGAATAAGACAGAACAAAGACAATTTAAGTAATTGAAACTGTTTCAAATTAAACGAAATTTTATCAATAGTCTACTTTTAGATATTCATCTTCAACCTTTACTAGCAAAAAACCCCCAAAACTTAATCCTACTATTTACTCACCTGTTCCTGAATAATTTCCCACGTTTTTGCTGCTGCTACTGCTCTTGCTTCTTTTTTACTTTTACCAGTGCCTTCACCATATTTTACATTGTTTAATTTGACCACAACTGTGAACCTGCAATGAAGAAAATTTGTCTAAAATATTGTTACATTCTCCCACATATATACTTTAATAACCTTATCAGATTAAGCTTTGTTTTTATTATCTACAAAGCTCTATAGGTTAACTGTGAGGTATTGAAGTATTAATGTGTTTTTATTATATCAAACTTCTCATTGCCACTATTCTTTAGTATAAATATTTTTAAATGTTTCCTACCCAGTCACAAATGTTTGTACTTTATTAGTTCTAACAGTATTTTTAACTGATTAACTGCTTTTTAAAATCAAAATAATTTAATTTTTTAAAAGCAAAAGAATACATGAGGTCAGCATTGTTACGAGCAAAGTTGTGAAGCCCTTAAATCAGGACACATCTCAGCAGCACAAAACTATACAGGGAAGAAAGACTAGCTAATCTTGATTTCATGAAACCAGATGTGATATTACACTCACCCGTAACACCCTGTGATGCACACTACTTAATAAGTGCAAAAACCACATCTGGTGCTTTGTGAGACATGAATTGAAAGGCAGTAGCAAAAAAAACCCCACCAAAACAAAAAACTCAACCAAAACAAAACCCCAGTCCTGCCTTTCCACACTCAACTGCCGATCCCTTGCCTCTCTGTCCCTCTGTTGCACAACTGTGCATGTCCTGCTTCCCATATGGCAATTCCATGAACCAGAATGGGGATCTGATGCAGTTCAGGACTGACTGTACTGGGTCTGCCTGGGATGGGGTTAACTTTCTTCAGAGCAGCCAGAATGGTGCTATGTTGTGGATTTGGGACTAAAACAGGGTTGATGATTTACCTATTGCTGAGCAGTGTTTGCACACCACCAAAGCTTTTTCTTTTTCCAACTCTGGCCTTCCAACAAGCAGAAGAAGGACATGTGAGAAGCTAGGAAGAGACACAACCAAGGCAGGTGACCAGAGGGATATTCCATGCCATATGGCATCATACTCAGCAATAAAAGCTGAGAGAGGGAGGAGAAAGGGGAGACGCTTAGGGCTATAGCGTTTACTTTCCCAAGTAACCACTGGGCATGATGAAGCCCCATTTTTCTGGAAACATCTGCCTGCTGATGTAAGCAACAAGCAAATTCCTTGTGTTGCTTTGGTCACACATCCAGCTATGCTTTGTCTATTAAACTGTCTTCATCTTGATCCACAAGTTTTTCTCCCTTTCATCTTTCTGATCCTCTCCCCTGTCCCAGTAGGGGGAAGTGGTTGGCTGGGGGTTTCACTGCCTCCTAGGGTCAACCCACCACAGAGCCCTAAGAACAAATGGCTGGATTTTGGACAAATCAGTCCTTACACAGATCTGACTTTTCCTGTAGCTGCAAATCCCATACTGTTTCTTCTACTGCCTTTGCACAGAAGGCAACAGAGGAGAAAACAGCAACTACATTTCTTCCTTTGGCAGCAGCACAAGTTAAAGTGACCGCTAGAGCCCCAGGGCACGTCTGTGCTTCAGGTTGCAGCAGAGCATATAGATGGTCACAGCCAGCAAGATGGATTTACACAACAAAACAGTCAAGGTATAACACCATGAGCTTCTCTGTGGGACAATTTGTTTCAAATAGTGTACTGACTTTCAGAATTCACTTTTTTCGTTATTCCAACTTCATTCTCCACTTCCCTTTAATGAAATGATTGGGTGGAAAACAATGCAAATGCAGAACAGTGCTTGTACTCATCCTGTAAGCAAGGCTTAACAAGAAGTCTTAAGGGGGCAAACAGTAGAACAAGGCACACCATCGTGTGCCACATACTCTACACATAAAAAACAGCAAAGAAAAAAAACATGCAAGATTGTTCTTTGGGAACCCCTACCTAAGTGCTGAATACTACACACATTCAACTATGATATGGCATTCAAAATTCACCATTTTATTTAAGCATCCTGAGGAAATCAGCCATCTGAGTCTCCATGACCAAGTTGAGGATTACCTGAAGGAGCGTGACATGAGTTGGTCACAAACATAGAGTCACACTTATCCACCATGGACCCTGAATAAAAAAGTAGTTCCCAGACTTGACAGGTTTAGACAGGACTGGCCTAATTGTCCACACACTGCATTCCCAGACCAAGAAAGCTCAGGACTGAGCCACTCCGGGCTCACTCAACTTCTTGCATTGTGTTCAGCACTGACCCTGTCAGATACTGAACTGGAAGCAGCTACAGCATCAGAATGATGGTAGGATGGAAAGTATCTCTGCATCATGCCTCAGATAACTGCAGGATGATTTATGAGATGGGACACTGCAGAAAAGAGTTAGGGAGCCAGCTCAGAACCAGCAGTGGCCGGTGCATCCTGTTAGCAGGCAGAGCACTAGGAAAAGAGCACCACAAGGGCACTGAAGGACGTTTACAGCACACATCACTATAGTCACACCCTTTACATTGTATCCTTGGAATAGCCCAAGGCACCCAGGATTTTCCTAGATACCACTGTCACACAATGGGCTGAACTGTATTTGTGAATGTAGCAGAACACACAGAAAAACAATGAAGAAGCACAATAAATCAGATAAATAATTTGGAATGTATGTAAATTATGTCAGTCCCATGCCATCGCTTTTGAAGCACAAAAATGTAGCTGTGTGATCACAGCTGTGGCCATTACTGCAATAAAGGTTACTTTTTTTAATTCCATGAGCCGCATGAGGAAAAAATTAAGGTAACTGATTAACTTTTGAGATCAGATAATATTTATCAATTTATTCTGGGACGGTAGTTGGATTTAAGAGTAAGTCTACATAGACAGTGCTGGCTGACAACAAGCAAGATGTTAAAAGAAACACAATTATTAGCATAAGGATTGTCTTCATGCAAACTAGAAAAAACATTTTTTAAAAGTCATACAAGGAAATATTATAGATCTTGAGTATCTATGATCTTTGGCAAGGGAAAAAATACACTATATCCGTGTTAAAAAATAAAATATATTCCATCGCCTGTAATTGTAAAGCAAAACTTCTTAAGCAAAAGACCCTTTTCTTGTAATAGATGTTAAAAAATAAATATACATTAAACATGTTGGTACCCAATGAATTAATACACCCAACCTTTATGGTTAGAAATCAACAATGCCTTGTAAAACTAAACAAAAATCAAAGCACTTAAGTTAGCATAAATCATAAACTGAAATACTTGCAGCAACCCAATACACCTCCTGAGACATTTCATGGGAGATGCATGACAAACAATATAGTTACCAGTAACACGTGCATTGCTGTTGCTTTCTGAAAAAGAGCCACCACCTTTAAAATAAGTTTTCTCCTTAATTTATATCACATGCACCTACCATTCAATTTATGGTTTCAGTCAGCTCTCCTGCTACCTACATGCTTTCAGCAAATTAGCATTTGTGACTGCAAGCTTTACCCAGTTTGTCCATTGCAGGAAGAGCCCTGCTAGTTATTGGCATGCATAGTAAACTTACTCAGGATCATGTGATGCGCCAGTCTCCTCGGTGGTTTCATAAACGAGTTGAAGTTTATTTATTTGACAGTAGCGGTTGACCTTCCCCATACACTCACGATCCATTTTGACACAAATAGATTCTGCAGAGTAACATTCAAAGATGTGTCTGTGCCTCTAGACACAGAACAGAGACAGCCCCTAATCCTGGTAGACAGATCACTGCTATGATATAAAATATAAAATTGGTGCCAGTAAAAAAGTTATTGGAAAACTAAGTAGAATTTCTAATTCGAATGATTGGTCTGCAAAAGTTTTTGAAGTCATTGCCTGGAATAACAGTTTTAGAAAGCAGAATGGAGAATTCAGGGATTAGAGAAGATTTC
Source organism: Atrichornis clamosus (assembly GCA_013400975.1). NCBI lineage: Eukaryota > Metazoa > Chordata > Aves > Passeriformes > Menuridae > Atrichornis > Atrichornis clamosus. The sequence goes on along the minus strand of WBMZ01001708.1, from coordinate 5,469 downwards.
TTAGCAGATTTCTTGACAGGAAAAGACCGAATCATTCCGCGAATTCCGTGGGAGGAAAATAATTAGTAACGTTTCTTCAGAATTAGAATCGGTTCCTTCAGAGAAGAACCAAGCGGCACTTGAACACATCCCTTCAAGCAGGGATGCGACGCCAGCCTCAGCCACACAGGCCAAAGATGACCCCAGGCTCCCGCCGCAGAGCAGCCGGCGGGCAGTCACCGAGCGCCGCGGGCCAGCGCCGCTGCAGCCGGGGTGCGGCCATCCCGCCGCGGTGGGACCGTAGGGATCCCTGCCTGCCCGCCCTCCCTCCCTCCCTCCCGCGCCGCCGTCCCGCCATTACCTCCGAGCCGCGGCAGCCGCTCCGGGACGCGCGGGCGCCCCAGCAGCCCCTTCGGCTGAGCAGACACCGCCCAGTTTCGTTTCCCGCAGCACCGCCCCGCCCAGGTGAGAAGAGAAACCGAAAGGGCGGCGGGAGCGGGAGCGGGCCGTGCGCCGGGCAGGGCGCAGCTTCCCGCGGCCTCGGCATGGAGGCCGCTCTGCTCAGCGCTCCTGAGCTTACGGGGAACGAGGGCTGCGATTTCTGTGACTAGCTGCTGCCTTCTTCTGCTACAGCAACCACCCACTATAGCTCAGCAACATGGACAGCGGAGAGCAGTGGCGCACCTAGCTTCTCCCAAAATACATCCAAATAATTTTAGTGGCCTTTTTCCCTCTCTGACTAGCCAGTCAACGGTTATATGCCTTACAAAGTGTGGCAGACTTAACTACAGACCCAGAAGTTCTTGGTGTTCCTATCAGTATCCCACTACCATGCAATACCGCAATGACCTCAGCAGCTTCCCAAAGAAATAAATTCTAAACTATAGTTAGGGTACATTACAAATATTTCCCTTTATAAATTTTGAATTTTCAATTCAGTTGCTATCCTCTTGGTTCAACATTATTTTACTGCATTGCATTACTTTATAGCATCCCATTTTTCCACAATAAGTTTTTCCCCAGACCTTAAACATCTTCTCTCCCAGTCCAAATTTACATCTGCAGAATTCTTTAATGAGGTGGTCAGTAAACACAAGTTATTCCAAATTAAGTTGTATCACTGATGTAAATGAAGGGGAAAAAAACAACTTTTTTTACACAATGCATCACCACATTGATAAGAGCTGATTTTACAAACATAATTTGCCACGTTATAGAAATGATACCAAAGTAGACATATTGAATATAGAAATATTGATTTTGGAAAATGATTATTATATTTATGATAGTATCATATGTATGTTTCTTCTGGGGAAACCTATTAATATGTATGCAAAATATAGTATATAAACAGCTTTTTCTGTATTTGGGATGCACAATTTAGATGGAGATATACCCTCATGCATCTGGTGCCATAATAAAGAATGCCTGCTTCTTAATGCTACATTGGTCTTGACAGGTTTGGTAACAATATTTATTTTTTAAAAAGGCATACCTTAAGCACTTCTCCTTCCGCTCTGGATTGCCTGCATTTATCTAAACTGAATGTTGTTTGTCAATCTACTCAGCCTGTTCACATTTCTTCTCACGGTTCTGTTTTGGTGTGAGGCAACAAATAACTAACTAACTTTCTCCAACAGGAGGGCAATTTCTCATATCTCATTGTTTAATCCTTCACTTGTTAAGGAAACTTCCCAGTGTGATAATTGACGAGACTCACTGGCAGTCTCCCTTACAACAAGCAGGGATTTTCACTGCTGGGACTGAAGGCCCCTCACAGCGGCGCAGCTCCAGCGGGCCCACGGTTGTCCTGCTTGACTCTCTACACACCCCACTCACATGCAGCCAGGCCATATTTCCTTACCGGTTTGAACCTACGTTTCCCTTAGCAGAATCCAAGACATCGCGTTCCACAGGACAATTTATTCCTGGCACAGAAACACAAATACAACTCGAGACGGTCCCTACAAGCAGCCCCCCAGGCCCGAGAAGTCCCAGGTTTTCATACACTCACAGTCTCTCCCAGCCACCACTCCCGCTCTTCTATCTTGTCTTCTCCTGCCTCCCTCCACGTCCATCCATCTCACTGGCAATCACCTTATCCAAAAGATTGGCAATCTCTGGCTCCTGCTGTGTCTCTCAACTGCCCATTCACTTGGCTGGCCGTGTTGGGCTCCTGCATTTCCATCTGCAGATTGCAGGCCAAGACACCTGAGTGAGAAGTATTCCTCAACACATTAAGCTTGAAATATGTTATGGGTATCACTGAAGATGAATGCACTTCATAATAAATCTCTTACTGGGATAAAGGAAAAAAAACATCAGCCACCAAATTAATAATATATTCTGGGGAAGTAGGAAAGAAAAATCTCCAAGATTAGTTCTCAGGGGCTAGATCTAAAGGATGGAGCAGATGAGTTTCACTGTGCTCATAGGTCACCTATTCCTGATCACCTAGATTTGATTCCCACCCCTGCAAGGTCTCTCTCCAGCAGAAACCAGACAGCTGTAAAAGAGAGCAGGAAAACAGCAGTAAGCCTTAGGTCTTCCTCAGTATGAGGAAACAGCTTGGACACCCAGGAAGCACACCTGCTCTTTCATAGTGGTAACACAACCAACAAGGACCCCATTCAGACACCAGTGGGGATGTAGAAAAAAACATCAGAGAGTTCCAAATGATGAACTTCTAAATATAATCATCTTGCAGCAAAAAAAAAAAAAGACAAACTATGATATGAGATGTACAATTCAAAAATTATTATTTCTGCATGTATGGACAAAACCAGTTTCCTTCCAAGTGTTTATGATGTTCTTCCTTCTTAAAAGATACCCAGAGCAATTCCTCATTTAAATATACCAAGCTAGCATTCTTACATTGTCACTTCTAGAATGTGCAGTATACCTTATGTTTCAGCTTGTCTCCTACTCAGGTTTCCAATGACTGTTCTTTTCCTGGCTCTGAGCTTCTGCAAGGGATTTCCAGCCTCTGGTGAGCTTGCAGAAAGAACAAGGAGAAAGTAATGCACTTGCTGACAGATAAAACTGGCATGAGTGGGTTTATTTGCTAACCATGGGGTCCAAACAAATACGGCACAGCAAACATCTGGCTGAAGTTCAACAACCTTGCAGAGAATTTTCCAAGTGTACACAAAAGGACATTTTACAACTACAGTCATACTTGAAAGCAAATAAACGTTTCCCATGCACAGTCAGTTGACAGAACTGAAAATAAAAAGAATAATTTTAAAATATCATTCATGGTTTAACTGCTTCAATTTTATAAGCAAAAGTTTCTAGAAAAAATATGTACCTTATAAAATCTCGTAAGGTATTTATTTTCTAATTATGACGTCTTTGACCAACTGTCAAAGAAAGCACAAATATTAATTTCATGTAGATATACCTTTTCCCAAAGGTAAACATGGGATCCACTGCTCACTGAGTGCAATGCACGTCTTTGAAACAAATACCATCTTCTTAAGTGGAATCCTAGAAATTCAGCTATTTTTAATTACTCTTCTGTGTAAGTTCTGAAAAACAGTAATTCAGTAAAGGCACATGAAACTCACATGCCTAACACCTTTTCCATCTTATCAAGCAAAAGTAACACATTTTATTAAAGTCAACTAGAACAATTTTATTAAAACTCCTCCTACTGCCTTAACTACAGGCTTCTTAGCCATCTCTTTTTCTTCTCAGACTCCCCCTCTCTCCTTAAAGGCTTGCCTTTGGTAGTTTTACTTGCCATAAGCCAAGCTTTTGGCCTTGTGTGTGACCCTACATCTTCTGTCAGACAAGGAGATTGCTGTCAAAGGTACAGTTTGCAGAAGTGAAAGTTGCCTGGAGTGAACTCCTTGCTTCTCTGGTAAAAGACAAAGTTTCCTTCAGTTTTGTGAATTGCACTTAATTATTAATGCCTAATCGACATTAGCAGTATTAACCACTAATCAAATTAACAAAATTTGTTTGCTGGCTGATTTTAAAAAGATATTGTGTTTATCAAAAGATTGTCAATGAACAAGAGCCTGTTTAAATTTAACCTTGGGGGAAGTGATCAATTCTGAAACAGCCTTTGTTATATACACCTGAAAAATCCTGTTTTACTAAGCTGTTCAGGCCTTCATCCGAATGCCTTTCTGATTCATTTGCTCTAGAAAATATTGACCTTTGGAGTTTAAAATATTCTATTATCATACAGGTTCCCCAAATACTGGAGTTATTGACTTTGGCTTTATTACAAACATTTGTTGTTGGATGATTCAGTCCCGGTCCCGTGGCTGCTGTGCCCACAGGTGCCTGGGGGAGGACACGCTCCAGAATGCAACAGGGAAGCCAGAAAAGCCAAACTGAACCGTGTATGTCCTTCTCCCCCCTCGTGCAGGTCCCTGTTCACCAACGCCTGTGCACGGAATGCCTCGGAGTGCAAACATACAGACTTCGGCATCTTTGGGCGCCACGCAGCGACACCGTGTAGAGACGTCGCCGGTGATTTCTCCGAGGCTGGTAGCAGGCTTCCCCAGCGGCAGCAGCCACGGGCCAGGGGCTGGCACAGGGAGCGAAGCTGCCACCAACGGCTGGGAACGGGCAGGACGGGAACCCGGGTGGAAGTGTAGCGGGGGGAGCCCTTTCATGGCAAAGCTGTTCCCTGGCAGCATTTCAACATGTGTTTTCCAATCAGATGCCAACTGTCCCGTTGCTTCACCCAGAAAGCCTTCCTAACAGAGGAAAAAAACAAACCGAAACACCAAAAATCAAAACGCACCACAAAACCCACGGCGCGGCCCCACGCACACTACGCCCGGGGTCCCCGCACCGCCGCGTTCCGCAGGCCCTCTCACTCATCGCTCCTTCCCTCCTCCCTCCCGAGGCAGCTGACACGTCCTCCCCGGCTCAGCCTCCGCCCGGCCACGGCTCCCTTTCCCCTCGCGTTCCGCACCCCGCCCACGGCCGGCACGGCAAGAGGCGCGCCGGGCGCTGCGGCTCCCAGCGGCAGCCGGGGCACGGGAGCTCCCGCGGCCTTTCTTGCCCACCTCAGCCCCGCACAAGCTCTCGGGATTCGGGCAGGGTGTCCCGGCAGCCCATTCCAGGGCTCCGTACCCTTGCAACCCTGCTTTCGTGGCGGGACAGCGGGGCTCGCCCCAAGTGCTCCCAAGGCAGCGCGTCCCCGCCCGCGCCCCGCCCCACGTGCGTGACGCAAGGGGTGGGTCCGGAGGGGGCCCGAGCGGCCCCGCCGCGCTGTGCCGGGCACGGGCGGCTCTGCTTGCGGTCCGGAGCGCTCCCCTGCGCCGTTCGAGCGGGGCGGCTCTCGCGGGAGGCGGCGCCATGGGGCTGCACGGCGTCAAGGCGGTGTTCTTCGACCTGGACAACACGCTGATCGACACGGCGGCGGCCGGGCGGCGCGCCATCGAGGAGGTACTGCCCTTGTTCCCCTTCTGACGCGGGGCCCGCGGCCACCGCGCGTCCCGGCCCGGCGGCCGCGGTGCCGCGCGG